>JAUIMM010003736.1:0-36601 GCA_031769625.1 Taudactylus pleione
CTCTGAGAACACTACAGATCTCCACACAGCTGGAGGCACTCGGGTTAGCTCCAAATCAGTACATACCTTTTGTCTCAGGTAAGTCTCCCCACATGGACCAATCCCTCGCAGTATAAACGCCACAATACAACAACGGATAGACAGTGCGGCCTCCACAGCAGATAGGAACATGGAGGGGAACCAGAGAGCCAGCGTGGTGTCCTGCACAGGAGATAGGGATGATGAGAGGACTGAGCAGAAACACAATGAGGAAGAAACAGGTCTTACCCAACTACAAAGCATCCTACTAGCGTCGTGCACAAGTGCCCTATTCACTATCTCTGGTCGTTCGCGCTTGATACAATACGTTGTGAGAGGCTTAATAGTCAGAGGGGAACCCGTCCCTCATTAAGAACGTTCGGGGTCAGTATTAGTAAGCGCTTTAGGGAATATACTTATATACAGTGTAATGGCAGGACGTGAGAGGTGACGTAAGGAGATCCCACTATCTCTGTACATTTACCTCTCTCTGCTGTCTTGGAGCTTGTAATACTATATCACCAAGTCATGACGACTATCACAGAAGACGTATCAGTGTGGCGGCAGCAGCAGGTGTCATTTTCTGTATCTAGCTAAACATTATCCCAATTACAGGGCAATATATAAGACTTATACAATATCTCGGAACTAACAAAGTTCTTCTTGTGTTTTATCATATCAGTCTGCAATTACACTGCATTACTGCATACTCAATACATCTCTCAGCTACTAATAATGACCTGTAAGTGCCCTTATACTATTATTCCTCTGACTATGGGACATATACACAATACAG
Organism: Taudactylus pleione; assembly: GCA_031769625.1. Lineage (NCBI taxonomy): Eukaryota > Metazoa > Chordata > Amphibia > Anura > Myobatrachidae > Taudactylus > Taudactylus pleione. The sequence goes on from JAUIMM010003736.1 coordinate 815, forward strand.
CTCTCAGCTACTAATAATGACCTGTAAGTGCCCTTATACTATTATTCCTCTGACTATGGGACATATACACAATACAGCTCTCAGCTACTAATAATGACCTGTAAGTGCCCTTATACTATTATTCCTCTGACTATGGGACATATACACAATACAGCTCTCACCTACTAATAATGACCTGTAAGTGTCCTTATACTATTATTCCTCTGACTATGGGACATATACACAATACAGCTCTCAGCTACTAATAATGACCTGTAAGTGTCCCTTATACTATTATTCCTCTGACTATGGGACATATACACAATACAGCTCTCAGCTACTAATAATGACCTGTAAGTGCCCTTATACTATTATTCCTCTGGACTATGGGACATATACACAATACAGCTCTCACCTACTAATAATGACCTGTAAGTGTCCTTATACTATTATTCCTCTGACTATGGGACATATACACAATACAGCTCTCAGCTACTAATAATGACCTGTAAGTGTCCTTATACTATTATTCCTCTGACTATGGGACATATACAACACTACAGCTCTCAGCTACTAATAATGACCTGTAAGTGCCCTTATACTATTATTCCTCTGACTATGGGGACATATACACAATACAGCTCTCAGCTACTAATAATGACCTGTAAGTGCCCTTATACTATTATTCCTCTGGACTATGGGTCATATACACAATACAGCTCTCAGCTACTAATAATGACCTGTAAGTGTCCTTATACTATTATTCCTCTGACTATGGGACATATACACAATACAGCTCTCAGCTACTAATAATGACCTGTAAGTGTCCTTATACTATTATTCCTCTGACTATGGGACATATACACACTACAGCTCTCAGCTACTAATAATGACCTGTAAGTGTCCTTATACTATTATTCCTCTGACTATGGGACATATACACAATACAGCTCTCAGCTACTAATAATGACCTGTAAGTGTCCTTATACTATTATTCCTCTGACTATGGGACATATACACAATACAGCTCTCAGCTACTAATAATGACCTGTAAGTGCCCTTATACTATTATTCCTCTGACTATGGGACATATACACACTACAGCTCTCAGCTACTAATAATGACCTGTAAGTGTCCTTATACTATTATTCCTCTGACTATGGGACATATACACAATACAGCTCTCAGCTACTAATAATGACCTGTAAGTGCCCTTATACTATTATTCCTCTGACTATGGGGACATATACACAATACAGCTCTCAGCTACTAATAATGACCCTGTAAGTGTCCTTATACTATTATTCCTCTGACTATGGGACATATACACACTACAGCTCTCAGCTACTAATAATGACCTGTAAGTGTCCTTATACTATTATTCCTCTGACTATGGGACATATACACAATACAGCTCTCAGCTACTAATAATGACCTGTAAGTGTCCTTATACTATTATTCCTCTGACTATGGGACATATACACAATACAGCTCTCACCTACTAATAATGACCTGTAAGTGTCCTTATACTATTATTCCTCTGACTATGGGGACATATACACAATACAGCTCTCAGCTACTAATAATGACCTGTAAGTGTCCTTATACTATTATTCCTCTGACTATGGGACATATACACAATACAGCTCTCAGCTACTAATAATGACCTGTAAGTGTCCTTATACTATTATTCCTCTGACTATGGGACATATACACACTACAGCTCTCAGCTACTAATAATGACCTGTAAGTGCCCTTATACTATTATTCCTCTGACTATGGGACATATACACAATACAGCTCTCAGCTACTAATAATGACCTGTAAGTGTCCTTATACTATTATTCCTCTGACTATGGGACATATACACAATACAGCTCTCAGCTACTAATAATGACCTGTAAGTGTCCCTTATACTATTATTCCTCTGACTATGGGACATATACACAATACAGCTCTCAGCTACTAATAATGACCTGTAAGTGTCCTTATACTATTATTCCTCTGACTATGGGACATATACACAATACAGCTCTCAGCTACTAATAATGACCTGTAAGTGCCCTTATACTATTATTCCTCTGACTATGGGACATATACACAATACAGCTCTCAGCTACTAATAATGACCTGTAAGTGTCCTTATACTATTATTCCTCTGACTATGGGACATATACACAATACAGCTCTCAGCTACTAATAATGACCTGTAAGTGCCCTTATACTATTATTCCTCTGACTATGGGACATATACACAATACAGCTCTCAGCTACTAATAATGACCTGTAAGTGTCCTTATACTATTATTCCTCTGACTATGGGTCATATACACAATACATCTCTCAGCTACTAATAATGACCTGTAAGTGTCCTTATACTATTATTCCTCTGACTATGGGTCATATACACAATACAGCTCTCAGCTACTAATAATGACCTGTAAGTGTCCTTATACTATTATTCCTCTGACTATGGGACATATACACAATACAGCTCTCAGCTACTAATAATGACCTGTAAGTGTCCTTATACTATTATTCCTCTGACTATGGGACATATACACAATACAGCTCTCAGCTACTAATAATGACCTGTAAGTGTCCTTATATTATTATTCCTCTGACTATGGGACATATACACAATACAGCTCTCAGCTACTAATAATGACCTGTAAGTGCCCTTATACTATTATTCCTCTGACTATGGGACATATACACAATACAGCTCTCAGCTACTAATAATGACCTGTAAGTGTCCTTATACTATTATTCCTCTGACTATGGGACATATACACAATACAGCTCTCAGCTACTAATAATGACCTGTAAGTGCCCTTATACTATTATTCCTCTGACTATGGGACATATACACAATACAGCTCTCAGCTACTAATAATGACCTGTAAGTGCCCTTATACTATTATTCCTCTGACTATGGGACATATACACAATACAGCTCTCAGCTACTAATAATGACCTGTAAGTGTCCTTATACTATTATTCCTCTGACTATGGGACATATACACAATACAGCTCTCAGCTACTAATAATGACCTGTAAGTGTCCTTATACTATTATTCCTCTGACTATGGGACATATACACAATACAGCTCTCAGCTACTAATAATGACCTGTAAGTGCCCTTATACTATTATTCCTCTGACTATGGGACATATACACAATACAGCTCTCACCTACTAATAATGACCTGTAAGTGTCCTTATACTATTATTCCTCTGACTATGGGACATATACACAATACAGCTCTCAGCTACTAATAATGACCTGTAAGTGCCCTTATACTATTATTCCTCTGACTATGGGACATATACACAATACAGCTCTCAGCTACTAATAATGACCTGTAAGTGTCCTTATACTATTATTCCTCTGACTATGGGACATATACACACTACAGCTCTCAGCTACTAATAATGACCTGTAAGTGCCCTTATACTATTATTCCTCTGACTATGGGACATATACACAATACAGCTCTCAGCTACTAATAATGACCTGTAAGTGCCCTTATACTATTATTCCTCTGACTATGGGACATATACACACTACAGCTCTCAGCTACTAATAATGACCTGTAAGTGTCCTTATACTATTATTCCTCTGACTATGGGACATATACACAATACAGCTCTCAGCTACTAATAATGACCTGTAAGTGCCCTTATACTATTATTCCTCTGACTATGGGACATATACACAATACAGCTCTCAGCTACTAATAATGACCTGTAAGTGTCCTTATACTATTATTCCTCTGACTATGGGACATATACACACTACAGCTCTCAGCTACTAATAATGACCTGTAAGTGTCCTTATACTATTATTCCTCTGACTATGGGACATATACACAATACAGCTCTCAGCTACTAATAATGACCTGTAAGTGTCCTTATACTATTATTCCTCTGACTATGGGACATATACACAATACAGCTCTCACCTACTAATAATGACCTGTAAGTGTCCTTATACTATTATTCCTCTGACTATGGGACATATACACAATACAGCTCTCAGCTACTAATAATGACCTGTAAGTGTCCTTATACTATTATTCCTCTGACTATGGGACATATACACAATACAGCTCTCAGCTACTAATAATGACCTGTAAGTGTCCTTATACTATTATTCCTCTGACTATGGGACATATACACAATACAGCTCTCAGCTACTAATAATGACCTGTAAGTGCCCTTATACTATTATTCCTCTGACTATGGGACATATACACAATACAGCTCTCAGCTACTAATAATGACCTGTAAGTGTCCTTATACTATTATTCCTCTGACTATGGGACATATACACAATACAGCTCTCAGCTACTAATAATGACCTGTAAGTGCCCTTATACTATTATTCCTCTGACTATGGGACATATACACAATACATCTCTCAGCTACTAATAATGACCTGTAAGTGTCCTTATACTATTATTCCTCTGACTATGGGTCATATACACAATACAGCTCTCAGCTACTAATAATGACCTGTAAGTGTCCTTATACTATTATTCCTCTGACTATGGGACATATACACAATACAGCTCTCAGCTACTAATAATGACCTGTAAGTGTCCTTATACTATTATTCCTCTGACTATGGGACATATACACAATACAGCTCTCAGCTACTAATAATGACCTGTAAGTGTCCTTATACTATTATTCCTCTGACTATGGGACATATACACAATACAGCTCTCACCTACTAATAATGACCTGTAAGTGCCCTTATACTATTATTCCTCTGACTATGGGACATATACACAATACAGCTCTCAGCTACTAATAATGACCTGTAAGTGCCCTTATACTATTATTCCTCTGACTATGGGACATATACACAATACAGCTCTCAGCTACTAATAATGACCTGTAAGTGTCCTTATACTATTATTCCTCTGACTATGGGACATATACACAATACAGCTCTCAGCTACTAATAATGACCTGTAAGTGCCCTTATACTATTATTCCTCTGACTATGGGACATATACACAATACAGCTCTCAGCTACTAATAATGACCTGTAAGTGTCCTTATACTATTATTCCTCTGACTATGGGACATATACACAATACAGCTCTCAGCTACTAATAATGACCTGTAAGTGTCCTTATACTATTATTCCTCTGACTATGGGACATATACACAATACAGCTCTCAGCTACTAATAATGACCTGTAAGTGCCCTTATACTATTATTCCTCTGACTATGGGACATATACACAATACAGCTCTCAGCTACTAATAATGACCTGTAAGTGTCCTTATACTATTATTCCTCTGACTATGGGACATATACACACTACAGCTCTCAGCTACTAATAATGACCTGTAAGTGCCCTTATACTATTATTCCTCTGACTATGGGACATATACACAATACATCTCTCAGCTACTAATAATGACCTGTAAGTGTCCTTATACTATTATTCCTCTGACTATGGGACATATACACAATACAGCTCTCAGCTACTAATAATGACCTGTAAGTGTCCTTATACTATTATTCCTCTGACTATGGGACATATACACAATACAGCTCTCAGCTACTAATAATGACCTGTAAGTGTCCTTATACTATTATTCCTCTGACTATGGGACATATACACACTACAGCTCTCAGCTACTAATAATGACCTGTAAGTGCCCTTATACTATTATTCCTCTGACTATGGGACATATACACAATACATCTCTCAGCTACTAATAATGACCTGTAAGTGTCCTTATACTATTATTCCTCTGACTATGGGACATATACACAATACAGCTCTCAGCTACTAATAATGACCTGTAAGTGCCCTTATACTATTATTCCTCTGACTATGGGACATATACACAATACAGCTCTCACCTACTAATAATGACCTGTAAGTGCCCTTATACTATTATTCCTCTGACTATGGGACATATACACAATACAGCTCTCAGCTACTAATAATGACCTGTAAGTGTCCTTATATTATTATTCCTCTGACTATGGGACATATACACACTACAGCTCTCACCTACTAATAATGACCTGTAAGTGTCCTTATACTATTATTCCTCTGACTATGGGACATATACACACTACAGCTCTCAGCTACTAATAATGACCTGTAAGTGTCCTTATACTATTATTCCTCTGACTATGGGTCATATACACAATACAGCTCTCAGCTACTAATAATGACCTGTAAGTGTCCTTATACTATTATTCCTCTGACTATGGGACATATACACAATACATCTCTCACCTACTAATAATGACCTGTAAGTGTCCTTATACTATTATTCCTCTGACTATGGGACATATACACAATACAGCTCTCAGCTACTAATAATGACCTGTAAGTGTCCTTATATTATTATTCCTCTGACTATGGGACATATACACAATACAGCTCTCAGCTACTAATAATGACCTGTAAGTGTCCTTATACTATTATTCCTCTGACTATGGGACATATACACAATACAGCTCTCAGCTACTAATAATGACCTGTAAGTGTCCTTATACTATTATTCCTCTGACTATGGGACATATACACAATACAGCTCTCAGCTACTAATAATGACCTGTAAGTGTCCTTATACTATTATTCCTCTGACTATGGGTCATATACACAATACAGCTCTCAGCTACTAATAATGACCTGTAAGTGTCATACTATTATTCCTCTGACTATGGGACATATACACAATACAGCTCTCAGCTACTAATAATGACCTGTAAGTGCCCTTATACTATTATTCCTCTGACTATGGGACATATACACAATACAGCTCTCAGCTACTAATAATGACCTGTAAGTGTCCTTATACTATTATTCCTCTGACTATGGGACATATACACAATACAGCTCTCAGCTACTAATAATGACCTGTAAGTGCCCTTATACTATTATTCCTCTGACTATGGGACATATACACAATACAGCTCTCAGCTACTAATAATGACCTGTAAGTGTCCTTATACTATTATTCCTCTGACTATGGGACATATACACAATACAGCTCTCAGCTACTAATAATGACCTGTAAGTGCCCTTATACTATTATTCCTCTGACTATGGGACATATACACAATACAGCTCTCAGCTACTAATAATGACCTGTAAGTGTCCTTATACTATTATTCCTCTGACTATGGGACATATACACAATACAGCTCTCAGCTACTAATAATGACCTGTAAGTGTCCTTATACTATTATTCCTCTGACTATGGGACATATACACAATACAGCTCTCAGCTACTAATAATGACCTGTAAGTGCCCTTATACTATTATTCCTCTGACTATGGGACATATACACACTACAGCTCTCAGCTACTAATAATGACCTGTAAGTGTCCTTATACTATTATTCCTCTGACTATGGGACATATACACAATACAGCTCTCAGCTACTAATAATGACCTGTAAGTGCCCTTATACTATTATTCCTCTGACTATGGGACATATACACACTACAGCTCTCAGCTACTAATAATGACCTGTAAGTGCCCTTATACTATTATTCCTCTGACTATGGGACATATACACAATACAGCTCTCAGCTACTAATAATGACCTGTAAGTGTCCTTATACTATTATTCCTCTGACTATGGGACATATACACACTACAGCTCTCAGCTACTAATAATGACCTGTAAGTGTCCTTATACTATTATTCCTCTGACTATGGGTCATATACACAATACAGCTCTCAGCTACTAATAATGACCTGTAAGTGTCATACTATTATTCCTCTGACTATGGGACATATACACAATACAGCTCTCAGCTACTAATAATGACCTGTAAGTGCCCTTATACTATTATTCCTCTGACTATGGGACATATACACAATACAGCTCTCAGCTACTAATAATGACCTGTAAGTGTCCTTATACTATTATTCCTCTGACTATGGGACATATACACAATACAGCTCTCAGCTACTAATAATGACCTGTAAGTGCCCTTATACTATTATTCCTCTGACTATGGGACATATACACAATACAGCTCTCAGCTACTAATAATGACCTGTAAGTGTCCTTATACTATTATTCCTCTGACTATGGGACATATACACAATACAGCTCTCAGCTACTAATAATGACCTGTAAGTGTCCTTATACTATTATTCCTCTGACTATGGGACATATACACAATACAGCTCTCAGCTACTAATAATGACCTGTAAGTGCCCTTATACTATTATTCCTCTGACTATGGGACATATACACAATACAGCTCTCAGCTACTAATAATGACCTGTAAGTGTCCTTATACTATTATTCCTCTGACTATGGGACATATACACACTACAGCTCTCAGCTACTAATAATGACCTGTAAGTGTCCTTATACTATTATTCCTCTGACTATGGGTCATATACACAATACAGCTCTCAGCTACTAATAATGACCTGTAAGTGTCCTTATACTATTATTCCTCTGACTATGGGTCATATACACAATACAGCTCTCAGCTACTAATAATGACCTGTAAGTGTCCTTATATTATTATTCCTCTGACTATGGGACATATACACAATACAGCTCTCAGCTACTAATAATGACCTGTAAGTGTCCTTATACTATTATTCCTCTGACTATGGGACATATACACAATACAGCTCTCAGCTACTAATAATGACCTGTAAGTGCCCTTATATTATTATTCCTCTGACTATGGGACATATACACAATACAGCTCTCACCTACTAATAATGACCTGTAAGTGCCCTTATACTATTATTCCTCTGACTATGGGTCATATTCAATTTGAGATGAAAAGTCCGTTATCGCTCATGACGTCATTTTCGCCCGTTTCAATTATCCCCGTATTCAATTTCTAAGACTTTTCGCCGGTGCGAGAAGTCTTAAAAAAACGGGGATAACTTTTTTCCATGTAATACATGGTGAAAAAAAGTGCAGAATTTGGATTTAGGGGTGCAGCCTTTTAAATAATAATAATAAAAAAAATAGCCTGCACCCCTGGGGGGTGTCTCCTAAAATTAATCTGTAGCAAAAAAAAATAAAAAAAATTAAAATCCTCAGGACACCCCAAAAAAAATAATAAAAATTGGGGAACAAAGTTTTAAAGTAGCAAAATTAATTCAGGGGGTGTCCCCATATATGTGGCAGGTACATTTTTGAAGAATTTTTTAAAATTACTTTAGGGACTTAAAAATATGATTGCACCCATTTTCATGTACCTCAAATTTGATGGGCATAGTTATTTATAAAAAAAAAAAAAAGGGCACTTGTGTTGGACGCTAGGACGACGTTGGGGTAGCGCACTCTTCAGACATGTTGGGCTGGATTTAGGATGTGGCAGTTTGGAGCTGAATATTTAAGGCAGCGCTCTCAGTATAAAGCTGCCGCTACCTATACATAGCCCATTATCTGGTTTATCTAGTATGTACAATAGAAGGGATACAGGAATAGAGACACCAGGGGAAGGGAGTCACACTATGTACCTCCCGGAGAGGTTTCCTCTCTCTGACTACCCAGCTGTAATACAGGAATAGAGGGGGAGAGACACCAGGGGAAGGGGAGAGACACCAGGGGAAGGGGAGAGACACCAGGGGAAGGGGAGAGACACTATGTACCTCCCAGAGGAGTTTCTCTGTTCAACTACCCGGCTGTGAGACAGGAAGAGAGACACCAGGGAAAGGGGAGAGACACAGGGGAAGAGGAATCACTATGTACCTCCCGGAGGGGTTTGCTCTCTCCGATACCCAGCTGTGATACAGTAATAGATACACCAGGGGAAGGGGAGTCACACTATGTACCTCTCGGAGGAGTTTCTTTTCTCATAACAACTCCCAGCTAGCTAGCTCCGCACTGCGTTTCTCACCCACAAGCATTACGTGCTCCCAGCCAGGGTTACAGGGCTGTACCCACTCTGTGGAAGACATCCCACACACACTAAGACTTTCCTCTAGTCTCCAAACTTTCCAGCGTTCCTGGAGACTTCATGTCAGCTTATCACATCACAGATCCACCCTCTTCCCTTCCTACAATATATAACACCCCTGTAATCTATTGTACCAAGTGCCCTGACCCCAGACTTACGCATATTCCCTTTCCATACTCGTCCATCCATCATCAATATAAGGCGCTGGTGACAGGTACATGATACAACCTCACTGAGCACTCACAGGCCCAATATACAATAAAAAATATCACCCTCATATTGCTGGATTCTAAGAATGACCCTCTTACGCTGTGTCCCAGGCTACATGTACATAAAGACTCACATAGATCCGTGTAGTGTCGAAGGGGCACTCGTTGCTCATGACCACAGACCGGGTCTCTGCAGGGAGGACTGTTGAATTACATCCAGAAATCAGGTTCTTGCCCCCATTAGCAATGGTCAGTGAGACGGACAGAACCAAACCAACAAAACAGGCAGCGGAGAGCAGAGCGTTCAGCAGTGAGAGAACCAGGAGCGACCAGTGCTACAGGGACATAATGACAGGGAATTACACTACAGCCAGCGCTGCAAGGACCAACACAACATGTGCACAACTGGCAGCGGTGTACACTGCACACAAACACAGCCAACAGACAGGCATACACACACACAGCCAAGAGAGAGACCGGCATACACACACACACACACAGCCAAGAGAGAGACCGGCATACACACACACACACACAGCCAAGAGAGAGACCGGCATACACACACACACACACAGCCAAGAGAGAGACCGGCATACACACACACACACACAGCCAAGAGAGAGACCGGCATACACACACACACACACACAGCCAAGAGAGAGACCGGCATACACACACACACACACAGCCAAGAGAGAGACCGGCATACACACACACACACAGCCAAGAGAGAGACCGGCATACACACACACACACACACACAGCCAAGAGAGAGACCGGCATACACACACACACACACACACACAGCCAAGAGAGAGACCGGCATACACACACACACACACACACAGCCAAGAGAGAGACCGGCATACACACACACACACACACACAGCCAAGAGAGAGACCGGCATACACACACACACACACACACACAGCCAAGAGAGAGACCGGCATACACACACACACACACACACAGCCAAGAGAGAGACCGGCATACACACACACACACACACACAGCCAAGAGAGAGACCGGCATACACACACACACACAGCCGAGAGACCGGCATACACACACACACACACACACAGCCAAGAGAGAGACCGGCATACACACACACACACACACACAGCCAAGAGAGAGACCGGCATACACACACACACACACACACAGCCAAGAGAGAGACCGGCATACACACACACACACACACACAGCCAAGAGAGAGACCGGCATACACACACACACAGCCAAGAGAGAGACCGGCATACACACACACACACACACACACAGCCAAGAGAGAGACCGGCATACACACACACACACACAGCCAAGAGAGAGACCGGCATACACACACACACACACACACACACACAGCCAAGAGAGAGACCGGCATACACACACACACACACACACAGCCAAGAGAGAGACCGGCATACACACACACACACACACAGCCAAGAGAGAGACCGGCATACACACACACACACACACACAGCCAAGAGAGAGACCGGCATACACACACACACACACACAGCCAAGAGAGAGACCGGCATACACACACACACACACACACACAGCCAAGAGAGAGACCGGCATACACACACACACACACACACACAGCCAAGAGAGAGACCGGCATACACACACACACACAGCCAAGAGAGAGACCGGCATACACACACACACACACAGCCAAGAGAGAGACCGGCATACACACACACACACACAGCCAAGAGAGAGACCGGCATACACACACACACACACAGCCAAGAGAGAGACCGGCATACACACACACACACAGCCAAGAGAGAGACCGGCACACACACACACACACAGCCAAGAGAGAGACCGGCACACCCCCACACAGCCAAGAGAGAGACCGGCATACACACACCCCCACACAGCCAAGAGAGAGACCGGCATACACACACCCCCACACAGCCAAGAGAGAGACCGGCACACACACACCCCCACACAGCCAAGAGAGAGACCGGCACACACACACCCCCACACAGCCAAGAGAGAGACCGGCACACACACACCCACACAGCCACACAGCCAAGAGAGAGACCGACATACACACAAATACAGCCAAGAGAGAGACCGACATACACACACACACACACAGCCAAGAGAGAGACCGACATACACACACACACACACAGCCAAGAGAGAGACCGACATACACACACACACACAGCCAAGAGAGAGACCGACATACACACACACAGCCAAGAGAGAGACCGACATACACACACACAGCCAAGAGAGAGACCGACATACACACACACACAGCCAAGAGAGAGACCGACATACACACACACACACACACAGCCAAGAGAGAGACCGACATACACACACACACACACAGCCAACAGACAGGCATACACACACACAGCCAAGAGAGAGACTGGCACACACACACACAGCCCAGAGAGAGAGACCGGCATACACACACAGCCAAAAGAGAGAGACCGGCATACACACAAAGTCAAAACACAGATGCAACTGGCAGATACACATATATACGGTGGATAGATAGAGACACAACACCCACAGCCTGGAGAGACAGACAGACAGGAGATGCAACTGCACAATGAAACAAATGTGGAGAATTAGGAAGACAGACACAAAGATGACAAAGAAACAGGAAATTAGGTGTTTAGGGGACACTAAATCACAGTGTTACGGTCTCACAATTCTGGCTATGCCGAGGTTCCTGGACGTTATAATCGCGCAGATTCCCGTTGTGATGCTCTGCAGGAGAATAAGTGACAGCTATCAGTAAAATATTTGCATTAAGAGGTTTCACGTTATAAGATGCACTATCAATAAAAACATCATTGTTCAAATATGATTATATTGTTGGTATTGTCTATTTGTATAGCACTACCACATACAGTATATGAACCATACACAACTGCAGTGCAACATGTTCTAATTACATAACACTTTCTGCATGATGTCTAGCCCCCACTACTTCAATCTGACCGACAGAAGCTGAAATACACAGTGCTGCTGTTGTACAATGCTCCAATTGGTTACACATTTAAGAAACCTGAATATAATAGCTCCTCTCCCTCCCCCTGTGCTCCCATCACGTATATACACTGTATAACATATACAGCCGTGTAATAGCTCCTCTCCCATCACATATACACTGTATAACATATACAGCCGTGTAATAGCTCCTCTCCCATCACATATACACTGTATAACATATACAGCCGTGTAACAGCTCCTCTCCCTCCTCCTGTGCTCCTATCACATATACACTGTATAACATATACAGCCGTGTAACAGCTCCTCTCCCTCCCACTGTGCTCCCATCACATATACACTGTATAACATATACAGCCATGTAACAGCTCCTCTCCCATCACATATACACTGTATAACATATACAGCCGTGTAACAGCTCCTCTCCCTCCTCCTGTGCTCCCATCACATATACACTGTATAACATATACAGCCGTATAACAGCTCCTCTCCCTCCTCCTGTGCTCCCATCACATATACACTGTATAACATATACAGCCGTGTAACAGCTCCTCTCCCATCACATATACACTGTATAACATATACAGCCGTGTAACAGCTCCTCTCCCTCCCCCTGTGCTCCCATCACATATACACTGTATAAAATATACAGCCATGTAACAGCTCCTCTCCCATCACATATACACTGTATAACATATACAGCCGTGTAACAGCTCCTCTCCCATCACATATACACTGTATAACATATACAGCCGTGTAATAGCTCCTCTCCCATCACATATACACTGTATAACATATACACAGCCGTGTAACAGCTCCTCTACCTCCCCCTGTGCTCCCATCACATTTACACTGTATAACATATACAGCCGTGTAACAGCTCCTCTCCCTCCCACTGTGCTCCCATCACATATACACTGTATAACATATACAGCCATGTAACAGCTCCTCTCCCATCACATATACACTGTATAACATATACAGCCGTGTAACAGCTCCTCTCCCTCCTCCTGTGCTCCCATCACATATACACTGTATAACATATACAGCCGTATAACAGTTCCTCTCCCTCCTCCTGTGCTCCCATCACATATACACTGTATAACATATACAGCCGTGTAACAGCTCCTCTCCCATCACATATACACTGTATAACATATACAGCCGTGTAACAGCTCCTCTCCCTCCCCCTGTGCTCCCATCACATATACACTGTATAACATATACAGCCATGTAACAGCTCCTCTCCCATCACATATACACTGTATAACATATACAGCCGTGTAACAGCTCCTCTCCCTCCTCCTGTGCTCCCATCACATATACACTATATAACATATACAGCCGTGTAACAGCTCCTCTACCTCCCCCTGTGCTCCCATCACATATACACTGTATAACATATACATCTGTGTAACAGCTCCTCTCCCATCACATATACACTGTATAACATATACAGCCGTGTAACAGCTCCTCTCCCTCCTCCTGTGCTCCCATCACATATACACTGTATAACATATACACAGCCGTGTAACAGCTCCTCTACCTCCCCCTGTGCTCCCATCACATATACACTGTATAACATATACATCTGTGTAACAGCTCCTCTCCCATCACATATACACTGTATAACATATACAGCCGTGTAACAGCTCCTCTCCCATCACATATACACTGTATAACATATACAGCCATGTAACAGCTCCTCTCCCTCCTCCTGTGCTCCCATCACATATACACTGTATAACATATACAGCCATGTAACAGCTCCTCTCCCTCCCCCTGTGCTCCCATCACATATGCACTGTATAACATATATAGCCGTATAACAGGTCCTCTCCCTCCTCCTGTGCTCCCATCACATATACACTGTATAACATATACAGCCATGTAACAGCTCCTCTCCCTCCTCCTGTGCTCCCATCACATACACACTGTATAACATATACAGCCGTATAACAGCTCCTCTCCCTCCTCCTGTGCTCCCATCACATATACACTGTATAACATATACAGCCGTGTAACAGCTCCTCTCCCATCACATATACACTGTATAACATATACAGCCGTGCAACAGATCCTCTCCCTCCCCCTGTGCTCCCATCACATATACACTGTATAACATATACAGCCGTGTAACAGCTCCTCTCCCTCCTCCTGTGCTCCCATCACATATACACTGTATAACATATACAGCCGTGTAACAGCTCCTCTCCCATCACATATACACTGTATAACATATACAGCCATGTAACAGCTCCTCTCCCTCCCCCTGTGCTCCCATCACATATACACTGTATAACATATACAGCCGTGTAACAGCTCCTCTCCCTCCCCCTGTGCTCCCATCACATATACACTGTATAACATATACAGCCGTGTAACAGCTCCTCTCCCTCCTCCTGTGCTCCCATCACATATACACTGTATAACATATACAGCCGTGTAACAGCTCCTCTCCCTCCCCCTGTGCTCCCATCACATATACACTGTATAAAATATACAGCCGTGTAACAGCTTCTCTCCCATCACATATACACTGTATAACATATATAGCCATGTAACAGCTTCTCTCCCATCACATATACACTGTATAACATATACAGCCGTATAACAGGTCCTCTCCCTCCTCCTGTGCTCCCATCACATATACACTGTATAACATATACAGCCGTATAACAGGTCCTCTCCCTCCCCCTGTGCTCCCATCACATATACACTGTATAACATATACAGCCGTGTAACAGCTCCTCTCCCATCACATATACACTGTATAACATATACAGCCGTATAACAGGTCCTCTCCCTCCTCCTGTGCTCCCATCACATATACACTGTATAACATATACAGCCGTGTAACAGGTCCTCTCCCTCCCCCTGTGCTCCCATCACATATACACTGTATAACATATACAGCCATGTAACAGCTCCTCTCCCTCCTCCTGTGCTCCCATCACATATACACTGTATAACATATACAGCCGTGTAACAGCTCCTCTCCCTCCCCCTGTGCTCCCATCACATATACACTGTATAACATATACAGCCGTGTAACAGCTCCTCTCCCTCCCCCTGTGCTCCAATCACATATACACTGTATAACATATACAGCCGTGTAACAGCTCCTCTCCCTCCTCCTGTGCTCCCATCACATATACACTGTATAACATATACAGCCGTGTAACAGCTCCTCTCCCTCCTCCTGTGCTCCCATCACATATACACTATATAACATATACAGCCGTGTAACAGCTCCTCTCCCTCCTCCTGTGCTCCCATCACATATACACTGTACAACATATACAGCCGTGTAACAGCTCCTCTCCCATCACATATACACTGTATAACATATACAGCCGTGTAACAGGTCCTCTCCCTCCTCCTGTGCTCCCATCACATATACACTGTATAACATATACAGCCGAGTAACAGCTCCTCTCCCTCCTCCTGTGCTCCCATCACATATACACTGTATAACATATACAGCCGTGTAACAGCTCCTCTCCCTCCTCCTATGCTCCCATCACATATACACTGTATAACATATACAGCCGTGTAACAGCTCCTCTCCCATCACATATACACTGTATAACATATACAGCCGTGTAACAGCTCCTCTCCTCCCATCACATATACACTGTATAACATATACAGCCGTGTAACAGCTCCTCTCCTCCCCCTGTGCTCCCATCACATATACACTGTATAACATATATAGCCGTGTAACAGGTCCTCTCCCATCACATATATACTGTATAACATATACAGCCGTGTAACAGCTCCTCTCCCTCCCCCTGTGCTCCCATCACATTTACACTGTATAACATATACAGCCATGTAACAGCTCCTCTCCCTCCTCCTGTGCTCCCATCACATATACACTGTATAACATATATAGCCATGTAACAACTCCTCTCCCTCCCCCTGTGCTCCCATCACATATACACTATATAACATATACAGCCGTATAACAGCGCCTCTCCCATCACATATACACTGTATAACATATACAGCCGTGTAACAGCTCCTCTCCCTCCTCCTGTGCTCCCATCACATATACACTGTATAACATATACAGCCGTGTAACAGGTCCTCTCCCTCCTCCTGTGCTCCCATCACATATACACTGTATAACATATACAGCCGTGTAACAGCTCCTCTCCCTCCTCCTGTGCTCCCATCACATATACACTGTATAACATATACAGCCGTATAACAGGTCCTCTCCCTCCCCCTGTGCTCCCATCACATATACACTGTATAACATATACAGCCGTATAACAGGTCCTCTCCCTCCCCATGTGCTCCCATCACATATACACTGTATAACATATACAGCCGTATAACAGCTCCTCTCCCTCCCCCTGTGCTCCCATCACATATACACTGTATAACATATACAGCCGTGTAACAGCTCCTCTCCCTCCTCCTGTGCTCCCATCACATATACACTGTATAACATATACAGCCGTGTAACAGGTCCTCTCCCTCCCCCTGTGCTCCCATCACATATACACTGTATAACATATACAGCCGAGTAACAGGTCCTCTCCCTCCCCCTGTGCTCCCATCACATATACACTGTAGAACATATACAGCCGTGTAACAGCTCCTCTCCCTCCCCCTGTGCTCCCATCACATATACACAGTATAACATATACAGCCGTGTAACAGCTCCTCTCCCTCCTCCTGTGCTCCCATCACATTTACACTGTATAACATATATACAGCCGTGTAACAGCTCCTCTCCCATCACATATACACTGTATAACATATACACAGCCGTGTAACAGCTCCTCTACCTCCCCCTGTGCTCCCATCACATTTACACTGTATAACATATACAGCCGTGTAACAGGTCCTCTCCCTCCCCCTGTGCTCCCATCACATATACACTGTATAACATATACAGCCGTGTAACAGGTCCTCTCCTCCCCCTGTGCTCCGATCACATATACACTGTATAACATATACAGCCGTGTAACAGCTCCTCTCCCATCACATATACACTGTATAACATATACAGCCGTGTAACAGCTCCTCTCCCTCCTCCTGTGCTCCCATCACATATACACTGTATAACATATACAGCCGTGTAACAGCTCCTCTACCTCCCCCTGTGCTCCCATCACATATTCACTATATAACATATACAGCCGTGTAACAGCTCCTCTCCCTCCTCCTGTGCTCCCATCACATATACACTGTATAACATATACAGCCGTGTAACAGCTCCTCTCCCTCCCCCTGTGCTCCCATCACATATACACTGTATAACATATACAGCCGTGTAACAGCTCCTCTCCCTCCTCCTGTGCTCCCATCACATATACACTGTATAACATATACAGCCGTGTAACAGGTCCTCTCCCTCCTCCTGTGCTCCCATCACATATACACTGTATAACATATACAGCCGTGTAACAGCTCCTCTCCCTCCTCCTGTGCTCCCATCACATATACACTGTATAACATATACAGCCGAGTAACAGGTCCTCTCCCTCCCCCTGTGCTCCCATCACATATACACTGTATAACATATACAGCCGTGTAACAGCTCCTCTCCCTCCCCCTGTGCTCCCATCACATATACACTGTATAACATATACAGCCGTGTAATAGCTCCTCTCCCTCCTCCTGTGCTCCCATCACATATACACTGTATAACATATACAGCCGTGTAACAGCTCCTCTCCCATCACATATACACTGTATAACATATACAGCCGTGTAACAGCTCCTCTCCCTCCTCCTGTGCTCCCATCACATTTACACTGCATAACATATACAGCCGTGTAACAGCTCCTCTCCCATCACATATACACTGTATAACATATACAGCCGTGTAACAGCTCCTCTACCTCCCCCTGTGCTCCCATCACATTTACACTGTATAACATATACAGCCGTGTAACAGGTCCTCTCCCTCCCCCTGTGCTCCCATCACATATACACTGTATAACATATACAGCCGTGTAACAGGTCCTCTCCTCCCCCTGTGCTCCCATCACATATACACTGTATAACATATACAGCCGTGTAACAGGTCCTCTCCTCCCCCTGTGCTCCCATCACATATACACTGTATAACATATACAGCCGTGTAATAGCTCCTCTCCCTCCTCCTGTGCTCCCATCACATATACACTGTATAACATATACAGCCGTGTAACAGCTCCTCTCCCATCACATATACACTGTATAACATATACAGCAGTGTAACAGCTCCTCTCCCTCCCACTGTGCTCCCATCACATATACACTGTATAACATATACAGCCGTGTAACAGGTCCTCTCCCTCCCCCTGTGCTCCCATCACATATACACTGTATAACATATACAGCCGTGTAACAGCTCCTCTCCCTCCTCCTGTGCTCCCATCACATATACACTGTATAACATATACAGCCGTGTAACAGCTCCTCTCCCATCACATATACACTGTATAACATATACAGCCATGTAACAGCTCCTCTCCCTCCCCCTGTGCTCCCATCACATATACACTGTATAACATATACAGCCGTGTAACAGGTCCTCTCCCTCCTCCTGTGCTCCCATCACATATACACTGTATAACATATACATCTGTGTAACAGCTCCTCTCCCATCACATATACACTGTATAACATATACAGCCGTGTAACAGCTCCTCTCCCATCACATATACACTGTATAACATATACAGCCGTGTAACAGCTCCTCTCCCTCCTCCTGTGCTCCCATCACATATACACTGTATAACATATACAGCCGTGTAACAGCTCCTCTCCCTCCTCCTGTGCTCCCATCACATATACACTGTATAACATATACATCTGTGTAACAGCTCCTCTCCCATCACATATACACTGTATAACATATACAGCCGTGTAACAGCTCCTCTCCCATCACATATACACTGTATAACATATACAGCCGTGTAACAGCTCCTCTCCTCCCCCTGTGCTCCCATCACATATACACTGTATAACATATACAGCCGTGTAACAGCTCCTCTCCCATCACATATACACTGTATAACATATACAGCCGTGTAACAGCTCCTCTCCCTCCTCCTGTGCTCCCATCACATATACACTGTATAACATATACATCTGTGTAACAGCTCCTCTCCCATCACATATACACTGTATAACATATACAGCCGTGTAACAGCTCCTCTCCCATCACATATACACTGTATAACATATACAGCCGTGTAACAGCTCCTCTCCTCCCCCTGTGCTCCCATCACATATACACTGTATAACATATACAGCCGTGTAACAGCTCCTCTCCCATCACATATACACTGTATAACATATACAGCCGTGTAACAGCTCCTCTCCCTCCTCCTGTGCTCCCATCACATATACACTGTATAAAATATACAGCCGTGTAACAGCTTCTCTCCCTCCCACTGTGCTCCCATCACATATACACTGTATAACATATACATCTGTGTAACAGCTCCTCTCCCATCACATATACACTGTATAACATATACAGCCGTGTAACAGCTCCTCTCCCATCACATATACACTGTATAACATATACAGCCGTGTAACAGCTCCTCTCCCATCACATATACACTGTATAACATATACAGCCGTGTAACAGCTCCTCTCCCATCACATATACACTGTATAACATATACAGCCGTGTAACAGCTCCTCTCCCATCACATATACACTGTATAACATATACAGCCGTGTAACAGCTCCTCTCCTCCCCCTGTGCTCCCATCACATATACACTGTATAACATATACAGCCGTGTAACAGCTCCTCTCCCATCACATATACACTGTATAACATATACAGCCGTGTAACAGACTCACCAGCAGCCCGGACACCACAGAGATTATATTGGCGGCGCAGTACTCGGGGCTGACTCTGCGCTCCGGATTGGACACATGTCGCAGTACAGTGCCGTGTACTATAGCCCCCAGGATGAAGTTAACATGACCCACGAAGATTAATGCTATGCCGGCTCTCATCAGCTGACGAGGACCCTTCTCCAGGTCTGTGTACAGAAAAAAAGGAACTACAGGTCACAGCATGCATATCACATACCTGGGAGAGGGGAACTACAGGTCACAGCATGCATCACACACACCCTCGGGAGAGGGGAACTACAGGTCACAGCATGCATCACACACACCCCCCTGGAGAGGCGAACTACAGGTCACAGCATGCATCACACACACCCCCCTGGAGAGGCGAACTACAGGTCACAGCATGTATCACACACACACCCGAGATAGGGGAACTACAGGTCACAGCATGCACCACACACCCGAGATAGGGGAACTACAGGTCACAGCATGTATCACACACACACCCGGGAGAGGGGAACTACAGGTCACAGCATGCAAAACATTATCTTAGTCAAAGTCCTGATACTCACTGAACCCGCAGGAATAGACCTCGCTCCCCCCGACCGCCATGTTGCCGCCTTTCACCTGAGACACACCTGAGTGACGTCATATCCCCAGGCCCGCCCCTGACGTCATCTTACCTGTCTACTCACCTGTACTAACCCCGCCCCGGTCTCCATATGCTCCTCCTATTCTATATATACATCCTATTACACATACACCTCCCATTCTATATATACATCCTATTACACATACACCTCCCCTTCTATATACATCCTATTACACATACACCTCCCCTTCTATATACATCCTATTACACATACACCTCCCCTTCTATATATACATCCTATTACACATACACCTCCCCTTCTATATACATCCTATTACACATACACCTCCCCTTCTATATATACATCCTATTACACATACACCTCCCATTCTATATATACATCTTATTACACATACACCTCCCCTTCTATATACATCCTATTACACATACACCTCCCATTCTATATATACATCCTATTACACATACACCTCCCCTTCTATATACATCCTATTACACATACACCTCCCCTTCTATATATACATCCTATTACACATACACCTCCCATTCTATATATACATCCTATTACACATACACCTCCCCTTCTATATATACATCCTATTACACATACACCTCCCCTTCTTATATATACATCCTATTACACATACACCTCCCCTTCTTATATATACATCCTATTACACATACACCTCCCCTTCTTATATATACATCCTATTACACATACACCTCCCCTTCTATATATACATCCTATTACACATACACCTCCCCTTCTATATACATCCTATTACACATACACCTCCCCTTCTTATATATACATCCTATTACACATACACCTCCCCTTCTATATATACATCCTATTACACATACACCTTCCCTTCTATATACATCCTATTACACATACACCTCCCCTTCTATATACATCCTATTACACATACACCTCCCCTTCTTATATATACATCCTATTACACATACACCTCTCATTCTATATATACATCCTATTACACATACACCTCCCCTTCTATATACATCCTATTACACATACACCTCCCCTTCTTATATATACATCCTATTACACATACACCTCCCCTTCTTATATATACATCCTATTACACATACACCTCCCCTTCTTATATATACATCCTATTACACATATACCTCCCCTTCTATCTATACATCCTATTACACATACACCTCCCCTTCTATATATACATCCTATTACACATACACCTCCCCTTCTATATATACATCCTATTACACATACACCTCCCATTCTATATATACATCCTATTACACATACACCTCCCCTTCTATATACATCCTATTACACATACACCTCCCCTTCTTATATATACATCCTATTACACATACACCTCCCCTTCTTATATATACATCCTATTACACATACACCTCCCCTTCTTATATATACATCCTATTACACATATACCTCCCCTTCTATCTATACATCCTATTACACATACACCTCCCCTTCTATATATACATCCTATTACACATACACCTCCCCTTCTATATATACATCCTATTACACATACACCTCCCCTTCTATATACATCCTATTACACATACACCTCCCCTTCTATATACATCCTATTACACATACACCTCCCCTTCTATATACATCCTATTACACATACACCTCCCCTTCTATCTATACTTCCTATTACACATACACCTCCCCTTCTATCTATACATCCTATTACACATACACCTCCCCTTCTATATACATCCTATTACACATACACCTCCCCTTCTATATATACATCCTATTACACATACACCTCCCCTTCTATATACATCCTATTACACATACACCTCCCATTCTATATACATCCTATTACACATACACCTCCCCTTCTATCTATACTTCCTATTACACATACACCTCCCCTTCTATCTATACATCCTATTACACATACACCTCCCCTTCTATATACATCCTATTACACATACACCTCCCCTTCTATATATACATCCTATTACACATACACCTCCCCTTCTATATACATCCTATTACACATACACCTCCCCTTCTATCTATACTTCCTATTACACATACACCTCCCCTTCTATCTATACATCCTATTACACATACACCTCCCCTTCTATATACATCCTATTACACATACACCTCCCCTTCTATATATACATCCTATTACACATACACCTCCCCTTCTATATACATCTTATTACACATACACCTCCCATTCTATATATACATCCTATTACACATACACCTCCCCTTCTATATATACATCCTATTACACATACACCTCCCCTTCTATCTATACATCCTATTACACATACACCTCCCATTCTATATATACATCCTATTACACATACACCTTCCCTTCTATATACATCCTATTACACATACACCTCCCCTTCTATATATACATCCTATTACACATACACCTCCCCTTCTATATATGCATCCTATTACACATACACCTCCCCTTCTATATACATCCTATTACACATACACCTCCCCTTCTATATATCCATCCTATTACACATACACCTCCCCTTCTATATACATCCTATTACACATACACCTCCCCTTCTATATCCATCCTATTACACATACACCTCCCCTTCTATATATACATCCTATTACACATACACCTCCCCTTCTATATACATCCTATTACACATACACCTCCCATTCTATATACATCCTATTATACATACACCTCCCCTTCTATATACATCCTATTACACATACACCTCCCCTTCTATATATACATCCTATTACACATACACCTCCCCTTCTATATATACATCCTATTACACATACACCTCCCCTTCTATATACATCCTATTACACATACACCTCCCCTTCTATATACATCCTATTACACATATACCTCCCCTTCTATATACATCTTATTACACATACACCTCCCATTCTATATATACATCCTATTACACATACACCTCCCCTTCTATATATACATCCTATTACACATACACCTCCCCTTCTATATATACATCCTATTACACATTCACCTCCCCTTCTATATACATCTTATTACACATACACCTCCCATTCTATATATACATCCTATTACACATACACCTCCCCTTCTATATATACATCTTATTACACATACACCTCCCATTCTATATATACATCCTATTACACATACACCTCCCCTTCTATATATACATCTTATTACACATACACCTCCCCTTCTATATATACATCCTATCACACATACACCTCCCCTTCTATATATACATCTTATTACACATACACCTCCCATTCTATATATACATCCTATTACACATACACCTCCCCTTCTATCTATACATCCTATTACACATACACCTCCCCTTCTATATATACATCCTATTACACATACACCTCCCCTTCTATCTATACATCCTATTACACATACACCTCCCCTTCTATATATACATCCTATTACACATACACCTCCCCTTCTATATACATCCTATTACACATACACCTCCCCTTCTATATACATCCTATTACACATACACCTCCCCTTCTATATATCCATCCTATTACACATACACCTCCCCTTCTATATACATCCTATTACACATACACCTCCCCTTCTATATCCATCCTATTACACATACACCTCCCCTTCTATATATACATCATATTACACATACACCTCCCCTTCTATCTATACATCCTATTACACATACACCTCCCCTTCTATATACATCCTATTACACATACACCTCCCATTCTATATACATCCTATTATACATACACCTCCCCTTCTATATACATCCTATTACACATACACCTCCCCTTCTATATATACATCCTATTACACATACACCTCCCCTTCTATATATACATCCTATTACACATACACCTCCCCTTCTATATACATCCTATTACACATACACCTCCCCTTCTATATACATCCTATTACACATATACCTCCCCTTCTATATACATCTTAGTACACATACACCTCCCATTCTATATATACATCCTATTACACATACACCTCCCCTTCTATATATACATCCTATTACACATACACCTCCCCTTCTATATATACATCCTATTACACATTCACCTCCCCTTCTATATACATCTTATTACACATACACCTCCCATTCTATATATACATCCTATTACACATACACCTCCCCTTCTATATATACATCTTATTACACATACACCTCCCATTCTATATATACATCCTATTACACATACACCTCCCCTTCTATATATACATCTTATTACACATACACCTCCCCTTCTATATATACATCCTATCACACATACACCTCCCCTTCTATATATACATCTTATTACACATACACCTCCCATTCTATATATACATCCTATTACACATACACCTCCCCTTCTATATCCATCCTATTACACATACACCTCCCCTTCTATATATACATCATATTACACATACACCTCCCCTTCTATCTATACATCCTATTACACATACACCTCCCCTTCTATATACATCCTATTACACATACACCTCCCATTCTATATACATCCTATTATACATACACCTCCCCTTCTATATACATCCTATTACACATACACCTCCCCTTCTATATATACATCCTATTACACATACACCTCCCCTTCTATATATACATCCTATTACACATACACCTCCCCTTCTATATACATCCTATTACACATACACCTCCCCTTCTATATACATCCTATTACACATATACCTCCCCTTCTATATACATCTTATTACACATACACCTCCCATTCTATATATACATCCTATTACACATACACCTCCCCTTCTATATATACATCCTATTACACATACACCTCCCCTTCTATATATACATCCTATTACACATTCACCTCCCCTTCTATATACATCTTATTACACATACACCTCCCATTCTATATATACATCCTATTACACATACACCTCCCCTTCTATATATACATCTTATTACACATACACCTCCCATTCTATATATACATCCTATTACACATACACCTCCCCTTCTATATATACATCTTATTACACATACACCTCCCCTTCTATATATACATCCTATCACACATACACCTCCCCTTCTATATATACATCTTATTACACATACACCTCCCATTCTATATATACATCCTATTACACATACACCTCCCCTTCTATCTATACATCCTATTACACATACACCTCCCCTTCTATATATACATCCTATTACACATACACCTCCCCTTCTATCTATACATCCTATTACACATACACCTCCCCTTCTATATATACATCCTATTACACATACACCTCCCCTTCTATATACATCCTATTACACATACACCTCCCCTTCTATATACATCCTATTACACATACACCTCCCCTTCTATATATCCATCCTATTACACATACACCTCCCCTTCTATATACATCCTATTACACATACACCTCCCCTTCTATATCCATCCTATTACACATACACCTCCCCTTCTATATATACATCATATTACACATACACCTCCCCTTCTATCTATACATCCTATTACACATACACCTCCCCTTCTATATACATCCTATTACACATACACCTCCCATTCTATATACATCCTATTATACATACACCTCCCCTTCTATATACATCCTATTACACATACACCTCCCCTTCTATATATACATCCTATTACACATACACCTCCCCTTCTATATATACATCCTATTACACATACACCTCCCCTTCTATATACATCCTATTACACATACACCTCCCCTTCTATATACATCCTATTACACATATACCTCCCCTTCTATATACATCTTATTACACATACACCTCCCATTCTATATATACATCCTATTACACATACACCTCCCCTTCTATATATACATCCTATTACACATACACCTCCCCTTCTATATATACATCCTATTACACATTCACCTCCCCTTCTATATACATCTTATTACACATACACCTCCCATTCTATATATACATCCTATTACACATACACCTCCCCTTCTATATATACATCTTATTACACATACACCTCCCATTCTATATATACATCCTATTACACATACACCTCCCCTTCTATATATACATCTTATTACACATACACCTCCCCTTCTATATATACATCCTATCACACATACACCTCCCCTTCTATATATACATCTTATTACACATACACCTCCCATTCTATATATACATCCTATTACACATACACCTCCCCTTCTATATATACATCTTATTACACATACACCTCCCCTTCTATATATACATCCTATCACACATACACCTCCCCTTCTATATATACATCTTATTACACATACACCTCCCATTCTATATATACATCCTATTACACATACACCTCCCCTTCTATATACATCTTATTACACATACACCTCCCATTCTATATATACATCCTATTACACATACACCTCCCCTTCTATATATACATCTTATTACACATACACCTCCCATTCTATATATACATCCTATTACACATACACCTCCCCTTCTATATATACATCTTATTACACATACACCTCCCCTTCTATATATACATCCTATCACACATACACCTCCCCTTCTATATATACATCTTATTACACATACACCTACCATTCTATATATACATCCTATTACACATACACCTCCCCTTCTATATATACATCTTATTACACATACACCTCCCCTTCTATATATACATCCTATCACACATACACCTCCCCTTCTATATATACATCTTATTACACATACACCTCCCATTCTATATATACATCCTATTACACATACACCTCCCCTTCTATATACATCTTATTACACATACACCTCCCATTCTATATATACATCCTATTACACATACACCTCCCCTTCTATATATACATCTTATTACACATACACCTCCCCTTCTATATATACATCCTATCACACATACACCTCCCCTTCTATATATACATCTTATTACACATACACCTCCCATTCTATATATACATCCTATTACACATACACCTCCCCTTCTATATACATCCTATTACACATACACCTCCCCTTCTATATACATCCTATTACACATACACCTCCCCTTCTTTATACATCCTATTACACATACACCTCCCCTTCTATATACATCCTATTACACATACACCTCCCCTTCTATATACATCCTATTACACATACACCTCCCCTTCTATATATACATCTTATTACACATACACCTCCTCTTCTATATACATCTTATTACACATACACCTCCTCTTCTATATACAACCTATTACACATACACCTCCCCTTCTATATACATTCTATTACACATACACCTCCCCTTCTATATACATCTTATTACACATACACCTCCTCTTCTATATACATCTTATTACACATACACCTCCCATTCTATATATACATCCTATTACACATACACCTCCCATTCTATATATACATCCTATTACACATACACCTCCCCTTCTATATATACATCTTATTACACATACACCTCCCCTTCTATATATACATCCTATCACACATACACCTCCCCTTCTATATATACAGCCTATTACACATACACCTCCCCTTCTATATACATCCTATTACACATACACCTCCCCTTCTTTATACATCCTATTACACATACACCTCCCATTCTATATATACAACCTATTACACATACACCTCCCATTCTATATATACATCCTATTACACATACACCTCCCCTTCTATAT
The DNA here is from genome assembly GCA_031769625.1 of Taudactylus pleione. Taxonomy (NCBI): domain Eukaryota; kingdom Metazoa; phylum Chordata; class Amphibia; order Anura; family Myobatrachidae; genus Taudactylus; species Taudactylus pleione. The sequence goes on from JAUIMM010003736.1 coordinate 30,059, forward strand.
ACATCCTATTACACATACACCTCCCATTCTATATATACATCCTATTACACATACACCTCCCCTTCTATATATACAACCTATTACACATACACCTCCCCTTCTATATATACATCCTATTACACATACACCTCCTCTTCTATATATACATCCTATTACACATACACCTCCCCTTCTATATATACATCCTATTACACATACACCTCCCCTTCTATATACATCCTATTACACATACACCTCCCCTTCTATATATACATCCTATTACACATACACCTCCCCTTCTATATACATCTTATTACACATACACCTCCCATTCTATATATACATCCTATTACACATACACCTCCCCTTCTAAATATACAACCTATTACACATACACCTCCCCTTCTATATATACATCCTATTACACATACACCTCCCCTTCTATATATACATCCTATTACACATACACCTCCCCTTCTATATATACATCCTATTACACATACACCTCCCCTTCTATATATACATCCTATTACACATACACCTCCCCTTCTATCTATACATCCTATTACACATACACCTCCCCTTCTATATATACATCCTATTACACATACACCTCCCCTTCTATATATACATCCTATTACACATACACCTCCCCTTCTATATATACATCCTATTACACATACACCTCCCCTTCTATATATACATCCTATTACACATACACCACCCCTTCTATATATACATCCTATTACACATACACCTCCCCTTCTATATACATCCTATTACACATACACCTCCCTTCTATATATACATCCTATTACACATACACCTCCCCTTCTATATATACATCCTATTACACATACACCTCCCCTTCTATATACATCCTATTACACATACACCTCCCCTTCTATATATACATCCTATTACACATACACCTCCCCTTCTATATACATCTTATTACACATACACCTCCCATTCTATATATACATCCTATTACACATACACCTCCCCTTCTATATATACATCCTATTACACATACACCTCCCCTTCTATATATACATCCTATTACACATACACCTCCCCTTCTATATACATCCTATTACACATACACCTCCCCTTCTATATATACATCATATTTCACATACACCTCCCCTTCTCTATATACATCCTATTACACATACACCTCCCCTTCTATATATACATCCTATTACACATACACCACCCTTCTATATACATCCTATTACACATACACCTCCTCTTCTATATATACATCCTATTACACATACACCACCCCTTCTATATACATCCTATTACACATACACCTCCCCTTCTATATATACATCCTATTTCACATACACCTCCCCTTCTATATACAGCCTATTACACATACACCTCCCCTTCTATATATACATCCTATTACACATACACCTCCCCTTCTATATATACATCCTATTACACATACACCTCCCCTTCTATATATACATCCTATTACACATACACCTCCCCTTCTATATATACATCCTATTACACATACACCTCCCCTTCTATATATACATCCTATTACACATACACCTCCCCTTCTATATATACATCCTATTACACATACACCTCCCCTTCTATATATACATCCTATTACACATACACCACCCCTTCTATATATACATCCTATTACACATACACCTCCCCTTCTATATACATCCTATTACACATACACCTCCCCTTCTTTAACATCCTATTACACCTACACCTCCCCTTCTATATATACATCCTATTACACATACACCTCCCCTTCTATATATACATCCTATTACACATACACCTCCCCTTCTATATATACATCCTATTACACATACACCTCCCCTTCTATATATACATCCTATTACACATACACCTCCTCTTCTATATATACATCCTATTACACATACACCTCCCATTCTATATATACATCCTATTACACATACACCTCCCCTTCTATATATACATCCTGTTACACATACACCTCCCCTTCTATATATACATCCTATTACACATACACCTCCCCTTCTATATATACATCCTATTACACATACACCTCCCCTTCTATATACATCCTATTACACATACACCTCCCCTTCTATATACATCCTATTACACATACACCTCATCTTCTATATATATATACATCCTATTACACATACACCTCCCCTTCTATATACATCCTATTACACATACACCTCCCCTTCTATATATACATCCTATTACACATACACCTCCCATTCTATCTATACATCCTATTACACATACACCTCCCCTTCTATATACATCCTATTACACATACACCTCCCCTTCTATATACATCCTATTACACATACACCTCCCCTTCTATATATACATCCTATTACACATACACCTCCCCTTCTATATATACATCCTATTACACATACACCTCCCCTTCTATATATACATCCTATTACACATACACCTCCCCTTCTATATATACATCCTATTACACATACACCTCCCCTTCTATATACATCCTATTACACATACACCTCCCCTTCTATATACATCCTATTACACATACACCTCCCCTTCTATATACATCCTATTACACATACACCTCCCCTTCTATATACATCCTATTACACATACACCTCCCCTTCTATATACATCCTATTACACATACACCTCCCCTTCTATATACATCCTATTACACATACACCTCCCCATCTATATATACATTCTATTACACATACACCTCCCATTCTATATATACATTCTATTACACGTACACCTCCCCTTCTATATATACATCCTATTACACATACACCTCCTCTTCTATATACATCCTATTACACATACACCTCCCCTTCTATATACATCCTATTACACATACACCTCCCCTTCTATATATACATCCTATTACACATACACCTCCCATTCTATATACATCCTATTACACATACACCTCCCCCTCTATATACATCCTACTACACATACTCCTCCCCTTCTATATACATCCTATTACACATACACCTCCCCTTCTATATACATCCTATTACACATACACCTCCCATTCTATATATACATCCTATTACACATACACCTCCCCTTCTATATATACATCCTGTTACACATACACCTCCCCTTCTATCTATACATCCTATTACACATACACCTCCCCTTCTATATACATCCTATTACACATACACCTCCCCTTCTATATATACATCCTGTTACACATACATCTCCCCTTCTATATACATCCTATTACACATACACCTCCCCTTCTATATATACATCCTATTACACATACACCTCCCCTTCTATATACATCCTATTACACATAACACCTCCCCTTCTATATACATCCTATTACACATACACCTCCCCTTCTATCTATACATCCTATTACACATACACCTCCCCTTCTATATACATCCTATTACACATACACCTCCCCTTCTATATATACATCCTATTACACATACACCTCCCCTTCTATATATACATCTTATTACACATACACCTCCCCTTCTATATATACATCCTATTACACATACACCTCCCCTTCTATATACATCCTATTACACATACACCTCCCCTTCTATATACATCCTATTACACATACACCTCCCATTCTATATATACATCCTATTACACATACACCTCCCCTTCTATATACATCCTGTTACACATACACCTCCCCTTCTATATATACATCCTATTACACATACACCTCCCCTTCTATATATACATCCTATTACATATACACCTCCCCTTCTATATACATCCTATTACACATACACCTCCCCTTCTATATACATCCTATTACACATACACCTCCCCTTCTATATATACATCCTATTACACATACACCTCCCCTTCTATATATACATCCTATTACACATACACCTCCCCTTCTATATACATCCTATTACACATACACCTCCCCTTCTATATACATCCTATTACACATACACCTCCCCTTCTATATATACATCCTATTACACATACACCTCCCCTTCTATATATACATCCTATTACACATACACCTCCCCTTCTATATATACATCCTATTACACATACACCTCTCCTTCTATATATACATCCTATTACACATACACCTCCCCTTCTATATACATCCTATTACACATACACCTCCCCTTCTATATATACATCCTATTACACATACACCTCCCCTTCTATATACATCCTATTACACATACACCTCCCCTTCTATATACATCCTATTACACATACACCTCCCCTTTATATATACATCCTATTACACATACACCTCCCCTTCTATATATACATCCTATTACACATACACCTTCCCTTCTATATATACATCCTATTACACATACACCTCCCCTTCTATATACATCCTATTACACATACACCTCCCCTTCTATATATACATCCTATTACACATACACCTCCCCTTCTATATATACATCCTATTACACATACAACTCCCCTTCTTATATATACATCCTATTACACATACACCTCCCCTTCTATATATACATCCTATTACACATACTCCTCCCCTTCTTATATATACATCCTATTACACATACACCTCCCCTTCTATATATACATCCTATTACACATACACCTCCCCTTCTATATACATCCTATTACACATACACCTCCCCTTCTATATATACATCCTATTACACATACACCTCCCCTTCTATATATACATCCTATTACACATACTCCTCCCCTTCTATATATACATCCTATTACACATACACCTCCCCTTCTATATACACCCTATTACACATACACCTCCCATTCTATATATACATCCTATTACACATACACCTCCCATTCTATATATACATCCTATTACACATACACCTCCCCTTCTATATATACATCCTATTACACATACACCTCCCCTTCTATATATACATCCTATTACACATACACCTCCCCTTCTATATATACATCCTATTACACATACACCTCCCCTTCTATATATACATCCTATTACACATACACCTCCCCTTCTATATATACATCCTATTACACATACACCTCCCCTTCTATAATACATCCTATTACACATACACCTCCCCTTCTATATATACATCCTATTACACATACAACTCCCCTTCTATATATACATCCTATTACACATACACCTCCCCTTCTATATACATCCTATTACACATACACCTCCCCTTCTATATATACATCCTATTACATATACACCTCCTCTTCTATATACATCCTATTACACATACACCTCCCCTTCTATATATACATCCTATTACACATACACCTCCCCTTTATATACATCCTATTACACATACACCTCCCTTCTATATACATCCTAATACACATACACCTCCCCTTCTATATATACATCCTATAACACATACACCTCCCATTCTATATACATCCTATTACACATACACCTCCCCTTCTATATATACATACTATTACACATACACCTCCCCTTCTATATACATCCTATTACACATACACCTCCCATTCTATATACATCCTATTACACATACACCTCCCCTTCTATAATATACATCCTATTACACATACACCTCCCCCTTCTATATACATCCTATTACACATACACCTCCCCTTCTATATATACATCCTATTACACATACACCTCCCCTTCTATATATACATCCTATTACACATACACCTCCCCTTCTATATATACATCCTATTACACATACATCTCCCCTTCTATCTATACATCCTATTACACATACACCTCCCATTCTATATATACATCCTATTACACATACACCTCCCCTTCTATATACATCCTATTACACATACACCTCCCCATCTATATATACATCCTATTACACATACACCTCCCCTTCTATATACATCCTATTACACATACACCTCCCCTTCTATATTCATCCAATTACACATACACCTCCCCTTCTATATACATCCTATTACACATACACCTCCCCTTCTATATACATCCTATTACACATACACGTCCCCTTCTATATATACATCCTATTACACATACACCTCCCCTTCTATATACATCCTATTACACATACACCTCCCATTCTATATACATCCTATTACACATACACCTCCCCTTCTATATACATCCTATTACACATACACCTCCCCTTCTATATACATCCTATTACACATACACCTCCCCTTCTATATATACATCCTATTACACATACACCTCCCCTTCTATATACATCCTATTACACATACACCTCCCCTTCTATATATACATCCTATTACACATACACCTCCCCTTCTATATACATCCTATTACACATACACCTCCCCTTCTATATATACATCCTATTACACATACACCTCCCCTTCTATATATACATCCTATTACACATACACCTCCCCTTCTATCTATACATCCTATTACACATACACCTCCCCTTCTATATATACATCCTATTACACATACACCTCCCCTTCTATATATACATCCTATTACACATACACCTCCCCCTTCTATATACATCCTATTACACATACACCTCCCCTTCTATATATACATCCTATTACACATACACCACCCCTTCTATATATACATCCTATTAC
>JAUIMM010003737.1:0-32666 GCA_031769625.1 Taudactylus pleione
TACACCATATTCTATACTATGTGTCTTTATACACTATATTCTATACTATGTACCACTATACACCACATTCTATACTTTTTCCCTCTATACACCATTTTCTATACTATGTACCACTATACAACTCTACACCATATTCTATACTATGTACCACTATACAACACTACACCATATTCTATACTTTGTACTAATATACATCTCTACACTGTATTCTATACTATGTACTACTATACACCACATTCTATACTATGTACCACTACACCACATTCTATACTATGTACCACTATATACCACTATGCACCACATTCTATACTATGTACCACTATACACCATATTCTATACTATGTACCACTATACACCATATTCTATACTATGTGTCTTTATACACTATATTCTATACTATGTACCACTATACACCACATTCTATACTTTTTCCCTCTATACACCTTTTTCTATACTATGTACCACTATACAACTCTACACCATATTCTATACTATGTACCACTATACAACACTACACCATATTCTATACTTTGTACTAATATACATCTCTACACTGTATTCTATACTATGTACTACTATACACCACATTCTATACTATGTACCACTACACCACATTCTATACTATGTACCACTATATACCACTATGCACCACATTCTATACTATGTACCACTATATACCATATTCTATACTATGTACCTCTATACACCATATTCTATACTATGTACCTCTATACATCATATTCTATACTATGTACCACTATACAGCTCTACATCACATTCTATACTATGTACCACTATACACCATATTCTATACTATGTACCTCTATACACCATATTCTATACTATGTACCTCTATACAACATATTCTAGACAATGTACCACTTTACACCATATTCTATACTATATACCACTATACAGCTCTACCCCATATTCTATGCCATGTACCACTATACAGCTCTGCACCACATTCTATACTATGTACCACTGTACAGCTCTACACAATATTCTATACTATATACTACTATACACCACATTCTATACTATGTACCACTATAAACAACATTCTATACAATGTACCACTATACACCATATTCTATACTATGTACCACTATACACCATATTCTATACTATATACCACTATACACCATATTCTAGACTATGTACCACTTTAAACCATACTCTGTACTATATACCACTTAACAGCTTTACCCCATATTCTATGCCATGTACCACTGTACAGCTCTGTACCACATTCTATACTATATACCACTATACAGCTCTATACCACATTCTATACTATGTACCATTATACAGCTCTACACCACTTCTATACTATGTACCATTATACAACATGTTCTATACTATGTACCACTATACAGCTCTTCATCACATTCTATATTATGTACCACTATACACCACATTCTATACTATGTACCTCTATACAGCTTTAAACCACATTCTATACAATGTACAACAATACACCATATTCTATGTACCACTATACACCATATTCTATACTATGTACCACTATACACCATATTCTATACTATGTACCACTATACAACATATTCTATACTATATACCACTATACAGCTCTACCCCATAATCTATACCATGTACCACTATACACCATATTCTATACTATGTATCATTTTACACCATATTCTATACTATGTATCACTATGCACCATATTCTATACTATGTACCACTATACTGCTCTACACCATATTTTATGCTATGTACCACAAACTATACACCATATTCTATACTATGTACCACTATACAGCTCAACACCATATTCTATACTATGTACCACTATACAACTCTACACTATATTCTATACTATGTACCACTATACACAACATTCTATACTTTTTCCCACTATACACCATTTTCTATACTATGTACCACTATACAGCTCTACACCATATTCTATACTATGTACCACTATACAACACTACACCATATTCTATACTATGTACTAATATACAGCTCTACACCGTATTCTATACTATGTACTACTATACACCACATTCTATACTATGTACCACTACACCACATTCTATACTATGTACCACTATACAACACTATACCAAATTCAATACTATGTACCATTATACAGCTCTACACCACATTCTATACTATGTACCACTATACATCATATTCTATACTATGTACCACTATACAGCTCTACATCACATTCTATACTATGTACCACTGTACACCATATTCTAAACTTTGTACCTCTATACACCATATTCTATACTATGTACCTCTATACAACATATTCTAGACAATGTACCACTTTACACCATATTCTATACTATATACCACTTAACAGCTCTACCACATATTCTATGCCATGTACCACTATACAGCTCTGTACAACATTCTATACTATACACTACTATACACCACATACTATTCTATGTACCACTATACAGCTCTACACCATATTTTATACTATATACCAATATTCAGCTCTACACCATGTTCTATACTATATAATACTATACATCAGATTCTATACTATGTACCACTATAAACAACATTCTATACTATATACCACTTTACACCTTATTCTATACTAGGTATCACTATACACCACATTCTATACAATATACCACTATACAGCTCTATACCACATTTTATACTAAATACTATTATACAGCTCTACACCACATTCTATACTATGTACCACTATACAACATATTCTATACTATGTACCACTATACAGCTCTTCATCACATTCTATACTATGTACCACTATACACCATATTCTATACTATGAATCACTATACAGCTCTACACCACATTCTATACAATGTACCACAATAAACCATATACTATGTACCAAGTATACACCATATTCTATACTATGTACCACAATACACCATATTCTATACTATGTACCTCTATACACCATATTCTATACTATGTAACACTATACACCATATTATATACTATATACCACTATACAGCTCTACCCCATATTCTATACCATGTACCACTATACACCTTATTCTATACTATGTGCTATACACCATATTCTATACTATGTACCACTATACACCATATTCTATACTATGTACCACAATACAGCTCTACATCATATTCTATATTATATACCACTATACACCATATTCTATACTATGTACCACTTACACCACATTCTATACTATGTACCACTATACACCATATTCTATACTATGTACCACTATACACCATATTCTATACTATGTACCACTATACAGCTCTACACCACATTCTGTACTATATGCCACTATACACCATATTCTATACTATGTAGCACTATACACCATATTCTATACTATGTACCACTTAACATCTCTACACCGTATTCTATGCTATGTATCACTATACACAATACTCTATACTATACACCACTGTACAGCTATACACCATATTCTATACTATATACCACTATACACGCTATTGTATACTATGTACCACTATACAGCTCTACACCATATTCTATTCTATGTACCACTATACAGCTCTACACCATATTCTAGACTATGTACCACTATATACCATATTCTATACTATGTACATCTATACACCATATTCTATACTATGTACCTCTGTACACCATATTCTATACTATATACCACTATGCACCATATTCTAAACTATGTACCACTATAAACCATATTCTATACTATAAACAACTATATAGCTCACCCCATATTCTATACTATGTACTACTATACACCATTTTCTATACTATGAACCACTATATAGCTCTACACCATATTCTATACTATATACCACTATACACCATATTCTATACTATGTACCACTATTCACCTCTACACCATATTCTATACTATGTACCACTATACAGCTGTATACCACATTCTATACTATGTACCACTATACAGCTCTACACCATATTCTATACTATATACTACTATACACCACATTCTATACTATGTACCATTATACAGCTCTACACCACAATATATACTATGTACCACTATACAGCTCTACACCACATTCTATACTATGTACCACTGTACACTATATTCTATACTATGTACCACTATACACCACATTCTAGACTATGTACCACTATACACCATATTCTATACTATGTACCATTATACAGCTCTAAATCACATTCTATACTATGCACCACTATACACCACATTCTATACTATGTACCATTATACAGCTCTACACCACATTCTATACTATACACCACTATACACCATATTCTATACTATGTACCACTATACAGCTTTACACCACATTCTATACTATGTACCACTATACACAACATTCTAGACTATGTACCACTATACCCCATATTCTATACTATGTACCTCTATACACCATAATTTATACTATGTACCACTACACATCACATTCTGTACTTTGTAGCACTATACACCATATTCTATACTATGTACCACTATACACCATATTCTATACTATGTACCTCTATACACCATATTCTATACTGTGTACCACTATACACCATATTCTATTCTATGTACCACAATACACCATATTCTATACTATTTACCACTATATACCATATTCTATACTATATACCGCTAAACACCATATTTTATACTATGTATCAATATACAACACATTCTATACTATGTAGCACTATACACCATATTCTATACTATGTACCTCTGTACACCTTATTCTATACTATGTACCACTATACCCCATATTCTATACAATGTACCACAATACACCACATTCTATACTATGTACCACTATACATCTCTACACCACATTCTATACTATGTTTCTCTATAAACCATATTCTATACTATGTACAACTATACACCATATTCTATACTATGTACCACTATACAGCTCTACAACACATTCTATACTATGTCCCTCTACACACCATATTCTATACTATGTACCACTATACAGCTCTACACCACATTCTATAATATGTACCACTATACATCTCTACACCATATTCTATGCTATGTATCACTGTACACAATACTCTATATTGTGCACCACTGTACAGCTATACACCATATTTTATACTATATACCACTATACACCCTATTGTATACTATGTACCACTATACAGCTCTACACCATATTCTATTCTATGTACCACTATACAGCTCTACACCATATTCTAGACTATGTACCACTAAACACCATATTCTATACTATGTACATCTATACACCATATTCTATACTATGTACCTCTATACACCATATTCTATACTATATAGCACTATACACCATATTCTAAACTATGTACCACTATAAACCATATTCTATACTATAAACAACTATATAGCTCACCCCATATTCTATACTATGTACTACTATACACCATTTTCTATACTATGAACCACTATATAGCTCTACAACATATTCTATACTATATACCACTATACACCATATTCTATACTATGTACCACTATTCACCTCTACACCATATTCTATACTGTGTACCACTATACAGCTGTATACCACTTTCAATACTATGTACCACTATACAGCTCTACACCATATTCTTTACTATATGCTACTATTCACCACATTCTATACTTTGTAACCCTATTCACCATATTCTATAAAATGTAACACTATACACCACATTCTCTACTATGTACCATTATACAGCTCTACACCACAATATATACTATATACCACTGTACACCATATTCTATACTATGTACCTCTATACACAACATTCTAGACTATGTACCACTATACACCATATTCTATACTATGTACCATTATACAGCTCTAAATCACATTCTATACTATGAACCACTATACACCACATTCTATACTATGTACTATTATACAGCTCTACACCACATTCTATACTATGTACCACTATACACCATATTCTATACTATGTACCACTATACAGCTCTACACCACATTCTATACTATGTACCACTATACACCATATTCTATGTACCACTATACACCACATTCTAGACTATGTACCACTATACACCATATTCTAAACTATGTACCTCTATACACCATAATTTATACTATGTACCACTACACACCACATTCTATACTATGTAGCACTATACACCATATTCTATACTATGTACCACTATACACCATATTCTATACCATGTACTTCTATACAACATATTCTATACTGTGTACCACTATACACCATATTCTATACTATGTACCACAATACACCATATCATATACTGTTTACCACTATATACCATATTCTCTACTATATACCACTATACACCATATTTTATACTATGTACCACTATACAACACATTCTATACTATGTAGCACTATACACCATATTCTATACTATGTACCACTATACACCATATTCTATACTATGTACCACTATACAACATATTCTATACTATATACCACTATACAGCTCTACCCCATAATCTATACCATGTACCACTATACACCATATTCTATACTATGTATCATTTTACACCATATTCTATACTATGTATCACTATGCACCATATTCTATACTATGTACCACTATACTGCTCTACACCATATTTTATGCTATGTACCACAAACTATACACCATATTCTATACTATGTACCACTATACAGCTCAACACCATATTCTATACTATGTACCACTATACAACTCTACACTATATTCTATACTATGTACCACTATACACAACATTTTATACTTTTTCCCACTATACACCATTTTCTATACTATGTACCACTATACAGCTCTACACCATATTCTATACTATGTACCACTATACAACACTACACCATATTCTATACTATGTACTAATATACAGCTCTACACCGTATTCTATACTATGTACTACTATACACCACATTCTATACTATGTACCACTACACCACATTCTATACTATGTACCACTATACAACACTACACCAAATTCAATACTATGTACCATTATACAGCTCTACACCACATTCTATACTATGTACCACTATACATCATATTCTATACTATGTACCACTATACAGCTCTAAATCACATTCTATACTATGTACCACTGTACACCATATTCTAAACTTTGTACCTCTATACACCATATTCTATACTATGTACCTCTATACAACATATTCTAGACAATGTACCACTTTACACCATATTCTATACTATATACCACTTAACAGCTCTACCACATATTCTATGCCATGTACCACTATACAGCTCTGTACAACATTCTATACTATACACTACTATACACCACATACTATTCTATGCACCACTATACAGCTCTACACCATATTTTATACTATATACCAATATTCAGCTCTACACCATGTTCTATACTATATAATACTATACATCAGATTCTATACTATGTACCACTATAAACAACATTCTATACTATATACCACTGTACACCTTATTCTATACTAGGTATCACTATACACCACATTCTATACAATATACCACTATACAGCTCTATACCACATTTTATACTAAATACTATTATACAGCTCTACACCACATTCTATACTATGTACCACTATACAACATATTCTATACTATGTACCACTATACAGCTCTTCATCACATTCTATACTATGTACCACTATACACCATATTCTATACTATGAACCACTATACAGCTCTACACCACATTCTATACAATGTACCACAATAAACCATATACTATGTACCAAGTATACACCATATTCTATACTATGTACCACAATACACCATATTCTATACTATGTACCTCTATACACCATATTCTATACTATGTAACACTATACACCATATTCTATACTATATACCAGTATACAGCTCTACCCCATATTCTATACCATGTACCACTATACACCTTATTCTATACTATGTGCTATACACCATATTCTATACTATGTACCACTATACACCATATTCTATACTATGTACCACAATACAGCTCTACATCATATTCTATATTATATACCACTATACACCATATTCTATACTATGTACCACTTACACCACATTCTATACTATGTACCACTATACACCATATTCTATACTATGTACCACTATACACCATATTCTATACTATGTACCACTATACAGCTCTACACCACATTCTGTACTATATGCCACTATACACCATATTCTATACTATGTAGCACTATACACCATATTCTAAACTATGTACCACTTAACATCTCTACACCGTATTCTATGCTATGTATCACTATACACAATACTCTATACTATACACCACTGTACAGCTATACACCATATTCTATACTATATACCACTATACACGCTATTGTATACTATGTACCACTATACAGCTCTACACCATATTCTATTCTATGTACCACTATACAGCTCTACACCATATTCTAGACTATGTACCACTATATACCATATTCTATACTATGTACATCTATACACCATATTCTATACTATGTACCTCTGTACACCATATTCTATACTATATACCACTATGCACCATATTCTAAACTATGTACCACTATAAACCATATTCTATACTATAAACAACTATATAGCTCACCCCATATTCTATACTATGTACTACTATACACCATTTTCTATACTATGAACCACTATATAGCTCTACACCATATGCTATACTATATACCACTATACACCATATTCTATACTATGTACCACTATTCACCTCTACACCATATTCTATACTATGTACCACTATACAGCTGTATACCACATTCTATACTATGTACCACTATACAGCTCTACACCATATTCTATACTATATACTACTATACACCACATTCTATACTATGTACCATTATACAGCTCTACACCACAATATATACTATGTACCACTATACAGCTCTACACCACATTCTATACTATGTACCACTGTACACTATATTCTATACTATGTACCACTATACACCACATTCTAGACTATGTACCACTATACACCATATTCTATACTATGTACCATTATACAGCTCTAAATCACATTCTATACTATGCACCACTATACACCACATTCTATACTATGTACCATTATACAGCTCTACACCACATTCTATACTATACACCACTATACACCATATTCTATACTATGTACCACTATACAGCTTTACACCACATTCTATACTATGTACCACTATACACAACATTCTAGACTATGTACCACTATACCCCATATTCTATACTATGTACCTCTATACACCATAATTTATACTATGTACCACTACACATCACATTCTGTACTTTGTAGCACTATACACCATATTCTATACTATGTACCTCTATACACCATATTCTATACTGTGTACCACTATACACCATATTCTATTCTATGTACCACAATACACCATATTCTATACTATTTACCACTATATACCATATTCTATACTATATACCGCTAAACACCATATTTTATACTATGTATCAATATACAACACATTCTATACTATGTAGCACTATACACCATATTCTATACTATGTACCTCTGTACACCTTATTCTATACTATGTACCACTATACCCCATATTCTATACAATGTACCACAATACACCATATTCTATACTATGTACCACTATACATCTCTACACCACATTCTATACTATGTTTCTCTATAAACCATATTCTATACTATGTACAACTATACACCATATTCTATACTATGTACCACTATACAGCTCTACAACACATTCTATACTATGTCCCTCTACACACCATATTCTATACTATGTACCACTATACAGCTCTACACCACATTCTATAATATGTACCACTATACATCTCTACACCATATTCTATGCTTTGTATCACTGTACACAATACTCTATATTGTGCACCACTGTACAGCTATACACCATATTTTATACTATTTACCACTATACACCATATTCTATACTATGTACCAATATACAGCTCTACAACACATTCTATACTATGTACTATTATACACCATATTCTATACTATGTACCACTATACAGCTCTACACCACATTCTATACTATGTACCACTATACAGCTCTACACCGTATTCTATACTATGTACTACTATACACCACATTCTATACTATGTACCGCTTTACCACATTCTATACTATGTACCACTATACACCATATTCTATACTACGTACCTCTATACACCATATTCTACACAATGTACCACAGTACACCATATTCTATACTATGTACCACTATACACCATATTCTATACTATGTACCACTATACACCATATTCTATACTATGTACCACTATACACTATATTCTATACTATGTATCACTATACACCACATTCTATACTATGTACCACTATACACCATATTCTATACTATGTACCACTATACACTATATTCTATACTATGTACCACTATACACCACATTCTATACTATGTACCATTGTACAGCTTTATACCACATTCTATAATATATACCACTATACACCACACTCTATACTATGTTCCACTATACAGCTCTACACCACATTCTATACTATGTTCCTCTATACACCACATTCTATACTATGTACCACTATACAGCTCTACACCACATTCTATACAATGTACCACAATACACCAAATTCTATACTATGTACCACTATACATCTCTACACCACATTCTATACTATGTTTCTCTATACACCAAATTCTATACTATGTACCTCTACACACCATATTCTATACTATGTACCACTATACACCATATTCTATACTATGTATCACAATACACCATATTCTATACTATGTACCTCTATACAGCTCTACACCATATTCTATACTATTTACTACTATACACCATATTCTGTACTATGCACCACTATACACCATATTTTATACTATGTACCACTATACAGCTCTACACCACATTCTATACTATGTACCACTATACAGCTCTACACCGTATTCAATACTATGTACTGCTATACACCACATTCTATACTATGTACCACTATACAGCTCTACACCATATACCTCTATACACCACATTCTATACTATGTACCACTACACCACATTCTATACTATGTACCACTATGTACCACTATACACCACATTTTATACTATGTACCATTGTACACCATAATCTGGACTATGTACCTCTATACACCATATTCTATACTATGTACCACTATACACCATATTCTATACTATGTACCACTATACAGCTCTACACCACATTCTATACTATATGACACTATATATCATATTCTATACTATTTAGCACTATACACCATATTCTACACTCTGCACCACTATACAGCTCTACACCATATTCTATGCTATGTATCACTATACACAATACTCTATACTATGCACCACTATACATCTCTACACCAAATTCTATACTATGTACCTCTATATACCATATTCTATACTATGTACCACTATACACCATATTCTATAATATGTACCACAATACAGCTCTACACCATATTGTATACTTTGTACCACTATACAACACTACACCATATTCTATACTATGTACCACTATACAGCTCAACACCATATTCTATACTATGTACCACTATACACCATATTCTATACTATTTACCACTATACACCATATTCTATACTATGTACCAATATACAGCTCTACAACACATTCTATACTATGTACTACTATACACCATATTCTATACTATGTACCACTATACAGCTCTACACCACATTCTATTCTATGTACCACTATACAGCTCTACACCATATTCTATACTATGTACTACTATACACCACATTCTATACTATGTACCACTGTACACTATATTCTATACTATGTACCACTATACACCACATTCTAGACTATGTACCACTATACACCATATTCTATACTATGTACCATTATACAGCTCTAAATCACATTCTATACTATGCACCACTATACACCACATTCTATACTATGTACAATTATACAGCTCTACACCACATTCTATACTATACACCACTATACACCATATTCTATACTATGTACCACTATACAGCTTTACACCACATTCTATACTATGTACCACTATACACAACATTCTAGACTATGTACCACTATACCCCATATTCTATACTATGTACCTCTATACACCATAATTTATACTATGTACCACTACACATCACATTCTGTACTTTGTAGCACTATACACCATATTCTATACTATGTACCACTATACACCATATTCTATACTATGTACCTCTATACACCATATTCTATACTGTGTACCACTATACACCATATTCTATTCTATGTACCACAATACACCATATTCTATACTATTTCCACTATATACCATATTCTATACTATATACCGCTAAACACCATATTTTATACTATGTATCAATATACAACACATTCTATACTATGTAGCACTATACACCATATTCTATACTATGTACCTCTGTACACCTTATTCTATACTATGTACCACTATACCCCATATTCTATACAATGTACCACAATACACCACATTCTATACTATGTACCACTATACATCTCTACACCACATTCTATACTATGTTTCTCTATAAACCATATTCTATACTATGTACAACTATACACCATATTCTATACTATGTACCACTATACAGCTCTACAACACATTCTATACTATGTCCCTCTACACACCATATTCTATACTATGTACCACTATACAGCTCTACACCACATTCTATAATATGTACCACTATACATCTCTACACCATATTCTATGCTATGTATCACTGTACACAATACTCTATATTGTGCACCACTGTACAGCTATACACCATATTTTATACTATATACCACTATACACCCTATTGTATACTATGTACCACTATACAGCTCTACACCATATTCTATTCTATGTACCACTATACAGCTCTACAACATATTCTAGACTATGTACCACTAAACACCATATTCTATACTATGTACATCTATACACCATATTCTATACTATGTACCTCTATACACCATATTCTATACTATATAGCACTATACACCATATTCTAAACTATGTACCACTATAAACCATATTCTATACTATAAACAACTATATAGCTCACCCCATATTCTATACTATGTACTACTATACACCATTTTCTATACTATGAACCACTATATAGCTCTACAACATATTCTATACTATATACCACTATACACCATATTCTATACTATGTACCACTATTCACCTCTACACCATATTCTATACTGTGTACCACTATACAGCTGTATACCACTTTCAATACTATGTACCACTATACAGCTCTACACCATATTCTTTACTATATGCTACTATTCACCACATTCTATACTTTGTAACCCTATTCACCATATTCTATAAAATGTAACACTATACACCACATTCTCTATTATGTACCATTATACAGCTCTACACCACAATATATACTATATACCACTGTACACCATATTCTATACTATGTACCTCTATACACAACATTCTAGACTATGTACCACTATACACCATATTCTATACTATGTACCATTATACAGCTCTAAATCACATTCTATACTATGAACCACTATACACCACATTCTATACTATGTACTATTATACAGCTCTACACCACATTCTATACTACGTACCACTATACACCATATTCTATACTATGTACCACTATACAGCTCTACACCACATTCTATACTATGTACCACTATACACCATATTCTATGTACCACTATACACCACATTCTAGACTATGTACCACTATACACCATATTCTAAACTATGTACCTCTATACACCATAATTTATACTATGTACCACTACACACCACATTCTATACTATGTAGCACTATACACCATATTCTATACTATGTACCACTATACACCATATTCTATACCATGTACTTCTATACAACATATTCTATACTGTGTACCACTATACACCATATTCTATACTATGTACCACAATACACCATATCATATACTGTTTACCACTATATACCATATTCTCTACTATATACCACTATACACCATATTTTATACTATGTACCACTATACAACACATTCTATACTATGTAGCACTATACACCATATTCTATACTATGTACCACTATACACCATATTCTATACTATGTACCACTATACAACATATTCTATACTATATACCACTATACAGCTCTACCCCATAATCTATACCATGTACCACTATACACCATATTCTATACTATGTATCATTTTACACCATATTCTATACTATGTATCACTATGCACCATATTCTATACTATGTACCACTATACTGCTCTACACCATATTTTATGCTATGTACCACAAACTATACACCATATTCTATACTATGTACCACTATACAGCTCAACACCATATTCTATACTATGTACCACTATACAACTCTACACTATATTCTATACTATGTACCACTATACACAACATTCTATACTTTTTCCCACTATACACCATTTTCTATACTATGTACCACTATACAGCTCTACACCATATTCTATACTATGTACCACTATACAACACTACACCATATTCTATACTATGTACTAATATACAGCTCTACACCGTATTCTATACTATGTACTACTATACACCACATTCTATACTATGTACCACTACACCACATTCTATACTATGTACCACTATACAACACTACACCAAATTCAATACTATGTACCATTATACAGCTCTACACCACATTCTATACTATGTACCACTATACATCATATTCTATACTATGTACCACTATACAGCTCTACATCACATTCTATACTATGTACCACTGTACACCATATTCTAAACTTTGTACCTCTATACACCATATTCTATACTATGTACCTCTATACAACATATTCTAGACAATGTACCACTTTACACCATATTCTATACTATATACCACTTAACAGCTCTACCACATATTCTATGCCATGTACCACTATACAGCTCTGTACAACATTCTATACTATACACTACTATACACCACATACTATTCTATGCACCACTATACAGCTCTACACCATATTTTATACTATATACCAATATTCAGCTCTACACCATGTTCTATACTATATAATACTATACATCAGATTCTATACTATGTACCACTATAAACAACATTCTATACTATATACCACTGTACACCTTATTCTATACTAGGTATCACTATACACCACATTCTATACAATATACCACTATACAGCTCTATACCACATTTTATACTAAATACTATTATAGAGCTCTACACCACATTCTATACTATGTACCACTATACAACATATTCTATACTATGTACCACTATACAGCTCTTCATCACATTCTATACTATGTACCACTATACACCATATTCTATACTATGAACCACTATACAGCTCTACACCACATTCTATACAATGTACCACAATAAACCATATACTATGTACCAAGTATACACCATATTCTATACTATGTACCACAATACACCATATTCTATACTATGTACCTCTATACACCATATTCTATACTATGTAACACTATACACCATATTCTATACTATATACCAGTATACAGCTCTACCCCATATTCTATACCATGTACCACTATACACCTTATTCTATACTATGTGCTATACACCATATTCTATACTATGTACCACTATACACCATATTCTATACTATGTACCACAATACAGCTCTACATCATATTCTATATTATATACCACTATACACCATATTCTATACTATGTACCACTTACACCACATTCTATACTATGTACCACTATACACCATATTCTATACTATGTACCACTATACACCATATTCTATACTATGTACCACTATACAGCTCTACACCACATTCTGTACTATATGCCACTATACACCATATTCTATACTATGTAGCACTATACACCATATTCTATACTATGTACCACTTAACATCTCTACACCGTATTCTATGCTATGTATCACTATACACAATACTCTATACTATACACCACTGTACAGCTATACACCATATTCTATACTATATACCACTATACACGCTATTGTATACTATGTACCACTATACAGCTCTACACCATATTCTATTCTATGTACCACTATACAGCTCTACACCATATTCTAGACTATGTACCACTATATACCATATTCTATACTATGTACATCTATACACCATATTCTATACTATGTACCTCTGTACACCATATTCTATACTATATACCACTATGCACCATATTCTAAACTATGTACCACTATAAACCATATTCTATACTATAAACAACTATATAGCTCACCCCATATTCTATACTATGTACTACTATACACCATTTTCTATACTATGAACCACTATATAGCTCTACACCATATGCTATACTATATACCACTATACACCATATTCTATACTATGTACCACTATTCACCTCTACACCATATTCTATACTATGTACCACTATACAGCTGTATACCACATTCTATACTATGTACCACTATACAGCTCTACACCATATTCTATACTATATACTACTATACACCACATTCTATACTATGTACCATTATACAGCTCTACACCACAATATATACTATGTACCACTATACAGCTCTACACCACATTCTATACTATGTACCACTGTACACTATATTCTATACTATGTACCACTATACACCACATTCTAGACTATGTACCACTATACACCACATTCTATACTATGTACCATTATACAGCTCTAAATCACATTCTATACTATGCACCACTATACACCACATTCTATACTATGTACCATTATACAGATCTACACCACATTCTATACTATACACCACTATACACCATATTCTATACTATGTACCACTATACAGCTTTACACCACATTCTATACTATGTACCACTATACACAACATTCTAGACTATGTACCACTATACCCCATATTCTATACTATGTACCTCTATACACCATAATTTATACTATGTACCACTACACATCACATTCTGTACTTTGTAGCACTATACACCATATTCTATACTATGTACCACTATACACCATATTCTATACTATGTACCTCTATACACCATATTCTATACTGTGTACCACTATACACCATATTCTATTCTATGTACCACAATACACCATATTCTATACTATTTACCACTATATACCATATTCTATACTATATACCGCTAAACACCATATTTTATACTATGTATCAATATACAACACATTCTATACTATGTAGCACTATACACCATATTCTATACTATGTACCTCTGTACACCTTATTCTATACTATGTACCACTATACCCCATATTCTATACAATGTACCACAATACACCATATTCTATACTATGTACCACTATACATCTCTACACCACATTCTATTCTATGTTTCTCTATAAACCATATTCTATACTATGTACAACTATACACCATATTCTATACTATGTACCACTATACAGCTCTACAACACATTCTATACTATGTCCCTCTACACACCATATTCTATACTATGTACCACTATACAGCTCTACACCACATTCTATAATATGTACCACTATACATCTCTACACCATATTCTATGCTATGTATCACTGTACACAATACTCTATATTGTGCACCACTGTACAGCTATACACCATATTTTATACTATTTACCACTATACACCATATTCTATACTATGTACCAATATACAGCTCTACAACACATTCTATACTATGTACTATTATACACCATATTCTATACTATGTACCACTATACAGCTCTACACCACATTCTATACTATGTACCACTATACAGCTCTACACCGTATTCTATACTATGTACTACTATACACCACATTCTATACTATGTACCGCTATACCACATTCTATACTATGTACCACTATACACCATATTCTATACTATGAACCACTTTACAGCTCTACACCACATTCTATACAATGTACCACAATACACCATATACTATGTACCAAGTATACACCATATTCTATACTATGTACCACTATACACCATATTCTATACTATGTACCTCTATACACCATATTCTATACTGTGTACCACTATACACCATATTCTATACTATGTACCACAATACACCATATTCTATACTATTTACCACTATATACCATATTCTATACTATATACCGCTTAACACCATATTTTATACTATGTACCAATATACAACACATTCTATACTATGTAGCACTATACACCATATTCTATACTATGTACCTCTGTACACCATATTCTATACTATGTACCACTATACCCCATATTCTATACAATGTACCACAATACACCATATTCTATACTATGTACCACTATACATCTCTACACCACATTCTATACTATGTTTCTCTATAAACCATATTCTATACTATGTACAACTATACACCATATTCTATACTATGTACCACTATACAGCTCTACAACACATTCTATACTATGTCCCTCTACACACCATATTCTATACTATGTACCACTATACAGCTCTACACCATGTTCTATACTATGTACCACTATACACCACATTCTATGCTATGTACCACTATACACCATATTCTAAACTATGTACCACTATACACCACATTCTATACTATGTACTACTATACACCATATTCTATACTATGTACCACTATACACCATATTCTATACTGTGTACCTCTATTCAGCTCTACACCATATTCTATACTATATACGACTATACACCTTATTCTATACTATGTACCACTATACAGCTCTATACCAAATTCAATACTATGTACCATTATAGAGCTCTACACCACATTCTATACTATGCACCACTATACATCATATTCTATACTATGTACCACTATACAGCTCTACATCACATTCTATATTATTTACCACTATACACCATATTCTATACTTTGTACCTCTCTACACCATATTCTGTACTATGTACCTCTATGCAACATATTCTAGACTATGTACCACTTTACACCATATTCTATACTATATACCACTTAATAGCTCTACCCCATATTCTATGCCATGTACCACTATGCAGCTCTGTACCACATTCTATACTATGTACCAATATTCAGCTCTACACCATGTTCTATACTATATACCACTATACACCATATTCTATACTATGTACCACTATAAATGACATTCTATACTATATACCACTATACACCTATTTCTATACTATGTATCACTATACACCACATTCTATACTATATACCACTATACAGCTCTATACCACATTTTATACTATGTACCATTATACAGCTCTACACCACATTCTATACTATGTACCACTATACAACATATTCTATACTATGTACCACTATACAGCTCTTCATCACATTCTATACTATGTACCACTATACACCATATTCTATACTATGAATAACTATACAGCTCTACACAACATTCTATACAATGTACCACAATACACCATATACTATGTACCACTATACACCATATTCTATACTATGTACCACTTACACCACATTCTATACTATGTACCACTTTACACCACATTCTATACTATGCACCACTGTACATCATATTCTATACTATGTACCACTATACAGCTCTACATCACATTCTATATTATTTACCACTATACACCATATTCTATACTTTGTACCTCTCTACACCATATTCTGTACTATGTACCTCTATGCAACATATTCTAGACTATGTACCACTTTACACCATATTCTATACTATATACCACTTAATAGCTCTACCCCATATTCTATGCCATGTACCACTATGCAGCTCTGTACCACATTCTATACTATGTACCAATATTCAGCTCTACACCATGTTCTATACTATATACCACTATACACCATATTCTATACTATGTACCACTATAAATGACATTCTATACTATATACCACTATACACCTATTTCTATACTATGTATCACTATACACCACATTCTATACTATATACCACTATACAGCTCTATACCACATTTTATACTATGTACCATTATACAGCTCTACACCACATTCTATACTATGTACCACTATACAACATATTCTATACTATGTACCACTATACAGCTCTTCATCACATTCTATACTATGTACCACTATACACCATATTCTATACTATGAATAACTATACAGCTCTACACAACATTCTATACAATGTACCACAATACACCATATACTATGTACCACTATACACCATATTCTATACTATGTACCACTATACACCATATTCTATACTATGTACCTCTATACACCATTTTCTATACTATGTACCACTATACACCATATTCTATACTATATACCACTATACAGCTCTACCCCATATTCTATACCATGTACCACTATACAACTTATTCTATACTATGTGCCATACACCATATTCTATACTATGTACCACTAAACACCATATTCTGTACTATGTACCACAATACATCTCTACATCATATTCTATATTATATACCACTATACACCATATTCTATACTATGTATCACTTTACACCACATTATATACTATGTACCACTATACACCATATTCTATTCTATGTAGCAATATACACCATATTCTATACTATGTACCACTATACAGATCTACACCACATTCTGTACTATATACCACTATACACCATATTCTATAATATGTACCACTATAAATCTCTACACCATATTATATGCTATGTATCACTATACACAATACTCTATACTATGCACCACTGTACAGCTATACACTATATTCTATACTATATACCACTGTACACACTGTTGTATACTATGTACCACTATACAGCTCTACACCATATTCTATACTATGTACCACTATACAGCTGTACATGACATTCTATATTTTGTACCACTATACACCATATTCTAGACTATGTACCACTATACACCATATTTTAAACTATGTACATCTATACACCATATTCTATACTACGTACCTCTATACACCATATTCTATACTTTATACCACTTCACACCATATTCTATACTATGTACCACTATAAACCATATTCTATACTATAAACAACTATATATCTCACCCCATATTCTATACTATGTACTACTATACACCATTTTCTATACTATGAACCACTATACAGCTCTACACCATATTCTATACTATATACCACTATACACCATATTCTAAACTATGTACCACTATTCACCTCTACACCATATTCTATACTATGTACCACTATACAGCTGTATACCACATTCTATACTATGTACCACTATACAGCTCTACACCATATTCTATACTATATACTACTATACACCACATTCAATACTATGTACCACTATACACCATATTCTATTCTATGTACCACTAGACAGCTCTACACCCCATTCTATACTATGTACCACTGCACACCATATTCTATACTATGTACCTCTATACACCACATTCTAGACTACGAACCACTATACACCATATTCTATACTATGTACCACTATACAGCTCTACACCACATTCTATACTTTGTACCACTATACACCATATTCTATACTATGTACCTCAATACACCATAATTGATACTATATACCACTATACACCACATTCTATACTATATACCGCTATACACCATATTCTATACTATTTACCACTATATACCATATTCTATACTATATACCGCTATACACCATATTTTATTCTATGTACCACTATACAACACATTCTATACTATGTAGCACTATACACCATATTCTATACTATGTACCTCTATACACCATATTCTATACTATGTACCACTATACACCATATTCTATACAATGTACCACAATACACCATATTCTATACTATGTACCACTATACATCTCTACACCAAATTCTATACTATGTACCACTATACACCACATTCTATACTATGTTCCACTATACACCATATTCTATACTTTGTATCTCTATACACCATATTCTTTACCATGTACCACTGTACACCATATTCTATACTATGTATCACAATACACTATATTCTATACTATGTACCACTATACACCGTATTCTATACTATGAACCACTATACACACCATATTCTATACTATGAACCTCTATACACCATATTCTATAATATGTACCACTATACACCATATTCTATGCTGTGTAGCACAATACAGTTCTACATCATATCCTATACTATGTACCGCTATACAGCACTACACTATATTCTATACTATGTACCACTATACACCATATTCTATACTATGTACCACTATACACCATATTCTATACTATGAATAACTATACAGCTCTACACAACATTCTATACAATGTACCACAATACACCATATACTATGTACCACTATACACCATATTCTATACTATGTACCACTATACACCATATTCTTTACTATGTACCTCTATACACCATATTCTATACTATGTACCACTATACACCATATTCTATACTATATAACACTATACAGCTCTACCCCATATTCTATACCATGTACCACTATACAACTTATTCTATACTATGTACCACTATACATCTCTACACCATATTCTATACTAAGTACCACTAAACACCATATTCTATACTATGTACCACAATACAGCTCTACATCATATTCTATATTATATACCACTATACACCATATTCTATACTATGTACCACTTTACACCACATTATATACTATGTACCACTATACACCATATTCTATACTATGTAGCACTATACACCATATTCTATACTATGTACCACTATACAGCTCTACACCACATTCTGTACTATATACCACTATACACAATATTCTATAATATGTACCACTATACATCTCTACACCATATTATATGCTATGTATCACTATACACAATACTCTATACTATGCACCACTGTACAGCTATACACTATATTCTATACTATATACCACTATACACACTGTTGTATACTATGTACCACTATACAGCTCTACACCATATTCTATACTATGTACCACTATACAGCTGTACACCACATTCTATACTATGTACCACTATACAGCTCTACACCACATTCTATACTATGTACCACTATACAGCTCTACACCGTATTCTATACTATGTACCACTATACAGCTCTAAACCATATACATCTATACACCACATTCTATACTATGTACCGCTATACCACATTCTATACTATGTACCACTATACACCATATTCTATACTACGTACCTCTATACACCATATTCTACACAATGT
Source organism: Taudactylus pleione (assembly GCA_031769625.1). Lineage (NCBI taxonomy): Eukaryota > Metazoa > Chordata > Amphibia > Anura > Myobatrachidae > Taudactylus > Taudactylus pleione. The sequence continues at coordinate 23,024 of JAUIMM010003737.1, forward strand.
ACCACAGTACACCATATTCTATACTATGTACCACTATACATCTCTACACCAAATTCTATACTATGTACCACTATACACCACATTCTATACTATGTTCCACTATACACCATATTCTATACTTTGTATCTCTATACACCATATTCTTTACCATGTACCACTGTACACCATATTCTATACTATGTATCACAATACACTATATTCTATACTATGTACCACTATACACCGTATTCAATACTATGAACCACTATACACACCATATTCTATACTATGAACCTCTATACACCATATTCTATAATATGTACCACTATACACCATATTCTATGCTGTGTAGCACAATACAGTTCTACATCATATCCTATACTATGTACCGCTATACAGCACTACACTATATTCTATACTATGTACCACTATACACCATATTCTATACTATGTACCACTATACACCATATTCTATACTATGAATAACTATACAGCTCTACACAACATTCTATACAATGTACCACAATACACCATATACTATGTACCACTATACACCATATTCTATACTATGTACCACTATACACCATATTCTTTACTATGTACCTCTATACACCATATTCTATACTATGTACCACTATACACCATATTCTATACTATATAACACTATACAGCTCTACCCCATATTCTATACCATGTACCACTATACAACTTATTCTATACTATGTACCACTATACATCTCTACACCATATTCTATACTAAGTACCACTAAACACCATATTCTATACTATGTACCACAATACAGCTCTACATCATATTCTATATTATATACCACTATACACCATATTCTATACTATGTACCACTTTACACCACATTATATACTATGTACCACTATACACCATATTCTATACTATGTAGCACTATACACCATATTCTATACTATGTACCACTATACAGCTCTACACCACATTCTGTACTATATACCACTATACACAATATTCTATAATATGTACCACTATACATCTCTACACCATATTATATGCTATGTATCACTATACACAATACTCTATACTATGCACCACTGTACAGCTATACACTATATTCTATACTATATACCACTATACACACTGTTGTATACTATGTACCACTATACAGCTCTACACCATATTCTATACTATGTACCACTATACAGCTGTACACCACATTCTATATTTTTTACCACTATACACCATATTCTAGACTATGTACCACTATACACCATATTTTATACTATGTACATCTATACACCATATTTTATACTACTTACCTCTGTACACCATATTCTATACTTTATACCACTATACACCATATTCTATACTATGTACCACTATAAACCATATTCTATACTATAAACAACTATATATCTCACCCCATATTCTATACTATGTACTAAAATACACCATTTTCTATACTATGAACCACTATACAGCTCTGCACCATATTCTATACTATTTACCTCTATACACCACATTCTATACTATGTACCACTATACACCATATTCTATAAAATGTAACACTATACACCTCATCCTATATTATATACCACTATACAGCTCTACACCACATTCTATACTATGAACCACTGCACACCTTATTCTATACTATGTACCTCTATACACCACATTCTAGACTACGTACCACTAAACACCATATTGTATACTATGTACCACTATACAGCTCTACACCACATTCTATACTTTGTACCACTATACACCATATTCTATGTACCACTATACACCACATTCTAGACTATGTACCACTATACACCATATTCTATACTATGTACCTCAATACACCATAATTTATACTATGTACCACTATACACCACATTCTATATTATGTACCACTATACACCATATTCTATACTATGTACCTCTATACACCATATTCTATACTGTGTACCACTATACACCATATTCTATACTATGTACCACAATACACCATATTCTATACTATTTACCACTATATACCATATTCTATACTATATACCGCTATACACCATATTTTATTCTATGTACCACTATACAATACATTCTATACTATGTAGCACTATACACCATATTCTATACTATGTACCTCTATACACCATATTCTATACTATGTACCACTATACACCATATTCTATACAATGTACCACAATACACCATATTCTATACTATGTACCACTATACATCTCTACACCACATTCTATACTATGTTCCTCTATACACCATATTCTATACTATGTACCAATATATAGCTCTACACCAAATTCTATACTTTTCCACTATACACCACATTCTATACTATGTTCCACTATACACCATATTCTATACTTTGTATCTCTATACACCATATTCTATACTATGTACCACTGTACACCATATTCTATACTATGTATCACAATACACCATATTCTATACTATGTACCACTATACACCGTATTCTATAATATGAACCTCTATACACACCATATTCTATACTATGTACCTCTATACACCATTTTCTATACTATGTACCACTATACACTATATTCTATACTATGTACCACTATACACCACATTCTATGCTATGTACCATTGTACAGCTTTATACCACATTCTATACTATATACCACTATACACCACACTCTATACTATGTACCACTATACATCTCTACACCACATTCTATACTATGTTTCTCTATACACCAAATTCTATACTATGTACCTCTATACACCATATTCTATACTATGTACCACTATACACCATATTCTATACTATGTATCACAATACACCATATTCTATACTATGTACCACTATACACCATATGCTATACTATGTACCACTAAACACACCATATGCTATACTATGTACCTCTATATACCATATTCTATACTATGTACCACTATACACCACATTCTATGCTATGTACCACTATACACCATATTCTAAACTATGTACCACAATACACCATTTTCTATACTATGTACCACTATACACCACATTCTATGCTATGTACCACTATACACCATATTCTATACTGTGTTCCACTATACACCATATTCTATACTATGTACCACTATACAGTTCTATACCAAATTCAATACTATGTACCATTATACAGCTCTACACCACATTCTATACTATGTAACACTATACATCATATTCTATTCTATGTACCACTATACAGCTCTACATCACATTCTATACTATGTACCACTATCCATTATACACCATATTCTAGACTATGTAATACTATACACCATATTCTAGACTATGTACCTCTATACGCCATATTCTATACTATGTACCTCTATACACCATATTATATACTATGTACCACTTTACACCACATTCTATACTATGTACCACTATACACCATATTCTATACTATGTACCACTATACACCACATTTTATACTATGTACCATTATTATGCTTTACACCACAATATATACTATGTACCACTATACAACATATTCTATACTATTTACCACTATAAAGCTCTACACCACATTCTATACTATGTACCACTATACACCATATTCTATACTATGTACAACTATACACCACATTCTATACTATGTACCATTATACAGCTTTACACCACAATCTATACTATGTACCACTATAAAACATATTCTATACTATTTACCACTATACAGCTCTACACCACATTCTATAATATGTACCTCTGTACACTATATTCTATACTATATACCACTATACACCACATTCTATACTATGTACCACTATACACCACATTCTATACTATGTACCATTATACAGCTTTACACCACAATCTATACTATGTACCACTATACAACATATTCTATACTATGTACCACTATACAGCTCTACACCAAATTCTATACTATGTACCACTATACACCACATTCTATACTATGTACCACTATACACCATATTCTATACTTTGTACCTCTATATACCATATTCTATACAATGTACCACAATACACCATATTCTATACTATGTACAACTATACACCGTATTCCATACTATGTACCTCTATACACCATTTTCTTTACTATGTACCGCTATACACCATATTCTATACTATGTACCACAATACAGCTCTACACTATTTTCTATACTATGTATCACTATACAACACTAAACCATATTCTATAATATGTACCACTATACAGCTCTACACCATATTCTATACTATGTACTACTATACACCATATTCTATACTATGTACCACTATACACCATATTTTATACTATGTACCACTATACAGCTCTACACCACATTCTATACTATGTACCACTATACAGCTCTACACCGTATTCAATACTATGTACTGCTATACACCACATTCTATACTATGTACCACTATACAGCTCTACACCATATACCTCTATACACCACATTCTATACTATGTACCACTACACCACATTCTATACTATGTACCACTATGTACCACTATACACCACATTCTATACTATGTACCATTGTACAACATTATCTGGACTATGTACCTCTATACACCATATTCTATACTATGTACCACTATACACCATATTCTATACTATGTACCACTATACAGCTCTACACCACATTCTATACTATATGACACTATATATCATATTCTATACTATGTTGCACTATACACCATATTCTACACTCTGCACCACTATACAGGACTACACCATATTCTATGCTATGTATCACTATACACAATACTCTATACTATGCACCACTATACATCTCTACACCAAATTCTATACTATGTACCTCTATATACCATATTCTATACTATGTACCACTATACACCATATTCTATAATATGTACCACAATACAGCTCTACACCATATTGTATACTTTGTACCACTATACAACACTACACCATATTCTATACTATATACCACTATACAGCTCAACACCATATTCTATACTATGTACCACTATACACCATATTCTATACTATTTACCACTATACACCATATTCTATACTATGTACCAATATACAGCTCTACAACACATTCTATACTATGTACTACTATACACCATATTCTATACTATGTACCACTATACAGCTCTACACCACATTCTATACTATGTACCACTATACAGCTCTACACCGTATTCTATACTATGTACCACTATACAGCTCTAAACCATATACATCTATACACCACATTCTATACTATGTACCGCTATACCACATTCTATACTATGTACCACTATACACCATATTCTATACTACGTACCTCTATACACCATATTCTACACAATGTACCACAGTACACCATATTCTATACTATGTACCACTATACAGCACTACACCATATTCTATACTATGTACCACTATACACCATATTCTATACTATGTACCACTATACACCATATTCTATACTATGTACCACTATACACTATATTCTATACTATGTACCACTATACACCACATTCTATACTATGTACCACTATACACCATATTCTATACTATGTACCACTATACACTATATTCTATACTATGTACCACTATACACCACATTCTATACTATGTACCATTGTACAGCTTTATACCACATTCTATACTATATACCACTATACACCACACTCTATACTATGCTCCACTATACAGCTCTACACCAGATTCTATACTATGTTCCTCTATACACCACATTCTATACTATGTACCACTATACAGCTCTACACCACATTCTATACAATGTACCACAATACACCAAATTCTATACTATGTACCACTATACATCTCTACACCACATTCTATACTATGTTTCTCTATACACCAAATTCTATACTATGTACCTCTATACACCATATTCTATACTATGTACCACTATACACCATATTCTATACTATGTATCACAATAACCATATTCTATACTATGTACCACTATACACCGTATTCTATACTATGTACCACTATACAGCTCTACACCATATTCTATACTATGTACTACTATACATCATATTCTATACTATGTACCACTATACACCATATTTTATACTATGTACCACTATACAGCTCTACACCACATTCTATACTATGTACCACTATACAGCTCTACACCATATACCTCTATACACCACATTCTATACTATGTACCACTACACCACATTCTATACTATGTACCACTATGTACCACTATACACCACATTCTATACTATGTACCATTGTACACCATAATCTGGACTATGTACCTCTATACACCATATTCTATACAATGTACCACTATAAACCATATTCTCTACTATGTACCACTATACAGCTCTACACCACATTCTATACTATATGACACTATATATCATATTCTATACTATGTAGCACTATACACCATATTCTACACTCTGCACCACTATACAGCTCTACACCATATTCTATGCTATGTATCACTATACACAATACTCTATACTATGCACCACTATACATCTCTACACCAAATTCTATACTATGTAACTCTATATACCATATTCTATACTATGTACCACTATACACCATATTCTATAATATGTACCACAATACAGCTCTACACCATATTGTATACTTTGTACCACTATACAACACTACACCATATTCTATACTATGTACCACTATACAGCTCAACACCATATTCTATACTATGTACCACTATACACAATATTCTATACTATTTACCACTATACACCATATTCTATACTATGTACCAATATACAGCTCTACATCACATTCTATACTATGTACCACTATCCATTATACACCATATTCTAGACTATGTAATACTATACACCATATTCTAGACTATGTACCTCTATACGCCATATTCTATACTATGTACCTCTATACACCATATTATATACTATGTACCACTTTACACCACATTCTATACTATGTACCACTATACACCATATTCTATACTATGTACCACTATACACCACATTCTATACTATGTACCATTATTATGCTTTACACCACAATATATACTATGTACCACTATACAACATATTCTATACTATTTACCACTATAAAGCTCTACACCACATTCTATACTATGTACCACTATACACCATATTCTATACTATGTACAACTATACACCACATTCTATACTATGTACCATTATACAGCTTTACACCACAATCTATACTATGTACCACTATAAAACATATTCTATACTATTTACCACTATACAGCTCTACACCACATTCTATAATATGTACCTCTGTACACTATATTCTATACTATATACCACTATACACCACATTCTATACTATGTACCACTATACACCACATTCTATACTATGTACCATTATACAGCTTTACACCACAATCTATACTATGTACCACTATACAACATATTCTATACTATGTACCACTATACAGCTCTACACCAAATTCTATACTATGTACCACTATACACCACATTCTATACTATGTACCACTATACACCATATTCTATACTTTGTACCTCTATATACCATATTCTATACAATGTACCACAATACACCATATTCTATACTATGTACAACTATACACCGTATTCCATACTATGTACCTCTATACACCATTTTCTTTACTATGTACCGCTATACACCATATTCTATACTATGTACCACAATACAGCTCTACACTATTTTCTATACTATGTATCACTATACAACACTAAACCATATTCTATACTATGTACCACTATACAGCTCTACACCATATTCTATACTATGTACTACTATACACCATATTCTATACTATGTACCACTATACACCATATTTTATACTATGTACCACTATACAGCTCTACACCACATTCTATACTATGTACCACTATACAGCTCTACACCGTATTCAATACTATGTACTGCTATACACCACATTCTATACTATGTACCACTATACAGCTCTACACCATATACCTCTATACACCACATTCTATACTATGTACCACTACACCACATTCTATACTATGTACCACTATACACCACATTCTATACTATGTACCATTGTACAACATTATCTGGACTATGTACCTCTATACACCATATTCTATACTATGTACCACTATACACCATATTCTATACTATGTACCACTATACAGCTCTACACCACATTCTATACTATATGACACTATATATCATATTCTATACTATGTTGCACTATACACCATATTCTACACTCTGCACCACTATACAGGACTACACCATATTCTATGCTATGTATCACTATACACAATACTCTATACTATGCACCACTATACATCTCTACACCAAATTCTATACTATGTACCTCTATATACCATATTCTATACTATGTACCACTATACACCATATTCTATAATATGTACCACAATACAGCTCTACACCATATTGTATACTTTGTACCACTATACAACACTACACCATATTCTATACTATGTACCACTATACAGCTCAACACCATATTCTATACTATGTACCACTATACACCATATTCTATACTATTTACCACTATACACCATATTCTATACTATGTACCAATATACAGCTCTACAACACATTCTATACTATGTACTACTATACACCATATTCTATACTATGTACCACTATACAGCTCTACACCACATTCTATACTATGTACCACTATACAGCTCTACACCGTATTCTATACTATGTACCACTATACAGCTCTAAACCATATACATCTATACACCACATTCTATACTATGTACCGCTATACCACATTCTATACTATGTACCACTATACACCATATTCTATACTACGTACCTCTATACACCATATTCTACACAATGTACCACAGTACACCATATTCTATACTATGTACCACTATACAGCACTACACCATATTCTATACTATGTACCACTATACACCATATTCTATACTATGTACCACTATACACCATATTCTATACTATGTACCACTATACACTATATTCTATACTATGTACCACTATACACCACATTCTATACTATGTACCACTATACACCATATTCTATACTATGTACCACTATACACTATATTCTATACTATGTACCACTATACACCACATTCTATACTATGTACCATTGTACAGCTTTATACCACATTCTATACTATATACCACTATACACCACACTCTATACTATGCTCCACTATACAGCTCTACACCAGATTCTATACTATGTTCCTCTATACACCACATTCTATACTATGTACCACTATACAGCTCTACACCACATTCTATACAATGTACCACAATACACCAAATTCTATACTATGTACCACTATACATCTCTACACCACATTCTATACTATGTTTCTCTATACACCAAATTCTATACTATGTACCTCTATACACCATATTCTATACTATGTACCACTATACACCATATTCTATACTATGTATCACAATAACCATATTCTATACTATGTACCACTATACACCGTATTCTATACTATGTACCACTATACAGCTCTACACCATATTCTATACTATGTACTACTATACATCATATTCTATACTATGTACCACTATACACCATATTTTATACTATGTACCACTATACAGCTCTACACCACATTCTATACTATGTACCACTATACAGCTCTACACCGTATTCAATACTATGTACTGCTATACACCACATTCTATACTATGTACCACTATACAGCTCTACACCATATACCTCTATACACCACATTCTATACTATGTACCACTACACC
>JAUIMM010003738.1:0-29160 GCA_031769625.1 Taudactylus pleione
CTGCTTCCCCCAGCACTAGGCCACCCCCCAGCCCTGCTTCCCCCAGCACTAGGCCACCCCCAGCCCTGCTTCCCCTAGCACTAGGCCACCCCCAGCCCTGCTTCCCCCAGCACTAGGCCACCCCCAGCCCTGCTTCCCCCAGCACTAGGCCACCCCCAGCCCTGCTTCCCCCAGCACTAGGCCACCCCCAGCCCTGCTTCTCCCAGCATTAGGCCACCCCCAGCCCTGCTTCCCCCAGCACTAGTCCACCCCCAGCCCTGCTTCCCCAGCACTAGGTCACCCCCAGCCCTGCTTCCCCAGCATTAGGCCACCCCCCAGCCTTGCTTCCCCAGCACTAGGCCACCAGCAGCCCTGCTTCCCCAGCACTAGGTCACCCCCAGCCCTGCTTCCCCAGCACTAGGTCACCCCCAGCCCTGCTTCCCCTAGCACTAGGCCACCCCCAGCCCTGCTTCCCCTAGCACTAGGCCACCCCCAGCCCTGCTTCCCCAGCACTAGGCCACCCCCCAGCCCTGCTTCCCCCAGCACTAGGCCACCCCCCAGCCCTGCTTCCCCCAGCACTAGGCCACCCCCAGCCCTGCTTCCCCCAGCACTAGGCCACCCCCAGCCCTGCTTCTCCCAGCATTAGGCCACCCCCAGCCCTGCTTCCCCCAGCACTAGTCCACCCCCAGCCCTGCTTCCCCAGCACTAGGTCACCCCCAGCCCTGCTTCCCCAGCATTAGGCCACCCCCCAGCCTTGCTTCCCCAGCACTAGGCCACCAGCAGCCCTGCTTCCCCAGCACTAGGTCACCCCCAGCCCTGCTTCCCCAGCACTAGGTCACCCCCAGCCCTGCTTCCCCTAGCACTAGGCCACCCCCAGCCCTGCTTCCCCAGCACTAGGCCGCCACCCAGCCCTGCTTCCCCCAGCACTAGGCCACCCCCCAGCCCTGCTTCCCCCAGCACTAGGCCACCCCCAGCCCTGCTTCCCCTAGCACTAGGCCACCCCCAGCCCTGCTTCCCCAGCACTAGGCCACCCCCAGCCCTGCTTCCCCTAGCACTAGGCCACCCCCAGCCCTGCTTCCCCCAGCACTAGGCCACCCCCCAGCCCTGCTTCCCCCAGCACTAGGCCACCCCCAGCCCTGCTTCCCCTAGCACTAGGCCACCCCCAGCCCTGCTTCCCCCAGCACTAGGCCACCCCCCAGCCCTGCTTCCCCCAGCACTAGGCCACCCCCAGCCCTGCTTCCCCTAGCACTAGGTCACCCCCAGCCCTGCTTCCCCTAGCACTAGGCCACCCCCAGCCCTGCTTCCCCAGCACTAGGCCACCCCCCAGCCCTGCTTCCCCAGCACTAGGCCACCCCCCAGCCCTGCTTCCCCCAGCACTAGGCCACCCCCAGCCCTGCTTCCCCTAGCACTAGGCCACCCCCAGCCCTGCTTCCCCTAGCACTAGGCCACCCCCAGGCCTGCTTCCCCAGCACTAGGTCACCCCCCAGCCCTGCTTTCCCAGCACTAGGCCACCCCAAAGCCCTGCTTCCCCAGCACTAGGTCACCCCAGCCCTGCTTCCCCCAGCACTAGGCCACCCCAAGCCCTGCTTCCCCAGCACTAGGCCACCCCCCAGCCCTGCTTCCCCCAGCACTAGGCCACCCCCCAGCCCTGCTTCCCCCAGCATTAGGCCACCCCCCAGCCCTGCTTCCCCAGCACTAGGCCACCCCCAGCCTTGCTTCCCCAGCACTAGGTCACCCCCAGCACTAGGTCACCCCCAGCCCTGCTTCCCCCAGCACTAGGTCACCCCCCAGCCCTGCTTCCCCCAGCCCTGCTTCCCCAGCACTAGGTCACTCCCCAGCCCTGCTTCCCCCAGCACTAGGCCACCCCCAGCCCTGCTTCCCCAGCACTAGGCCACCCCCAGCCCTGCTTTCCCTAGCACTAGGCCACCCCCAGCCCTGCTTCCCCCAGCACTAGGCCACCCCCAGCCCTGCTTCCCCCAGCACTAGGCCACCCCCCAGCCCTGCTTCCCCCAGCACTAGGCCACCCCCCAGCCCTGCTTCCCCCAGCACTAGGCCACCCCCCAGCCCTGCTTCCCCCAGCACTAGGCAACCCCCCAGCCCTGCTTCCCCCAGCACTAGGCCACCCCCCAGCCCTGCTTCCCCCAGCACTAGGCCACCCCCAGCCCTGCTTCCCCTAGCACTAGGCCACCCCCAGCCCTGCTTCCCCCAGCACTAGGCCACCCCCAGCCCTGCTTCTCCCAGCACTAGGCCACCCCCAGCCCTGCTTCCCCCAGCACTAGGCCACCCCCAGCCCTGCTTCTCCCAGCATTAGGCCACCCCCAGCCCTGCTTCCCCCCAGCACTAGTCCACCCCCAGCCCTGCTTCCCCAGCACTAGGTCACCCCCAGCCCTGCTTCCCCAGCATTAGGCCACCCCCCAGCCTTGCTTCCCCAGCACTAGGCCACCAGCAGCCCTGCTTCCCCAGCACTAGGTCACCCCCAGCCCTGCTTCCCCAGCACTAGGTCACCCCCAGCCCTGCTTCCCCTAGCACTAGGCCACCCCCAGCCCTGCTTCCCCTAGCACTAGGCCACCCCCAGCCCTGCTTCCCCAGCACTAGGCCACCCCCCAGCCCTGCTTCCCCCAGCACTAGGCCACCCCCAGCCCTGCTTCCCCCAGCACTAGGCCACCCCCAGCCCTGCTTCCCCCAGCACTAGGCCACCCCCAGCCCTGCTTCTCCCAGCATTAGGCCACCCCCAGCCCTGCTTCCCCCAGCACTAGTCCACCCCCAGCCCTGCTTCCCCAGCACTAGGTCACCCCCAGCCCTGCTTCCCCAGCATTAGGCCACCCCCCAGCCTTGCTTCCCCAGCACTAGGCCACCAGCAGCCCTGCTTCCCCAGCACTAGGTCACCCCCAGCCCTGCTTCCCCAGCACTAGGTCACCCCCAGCCCTGCTTCCCCTAGCACTAGGCCACCCCCAGCCCTGCTTCCCCAGCACTAGGCAACCCCCAGCCCTGCTTCCCCCAGCACTAGGCCACCCCCCAGCCCTGCTTCCCCCAGCACTAGGCCACCCCCAGCCCTGCTTCCCCTAGCACTAGGCCACCCCCAGCCCTGCTTCCCCAGCACTAGGCCACCCCCAGCCCTGCTTCCCCTAGCATTAGGCCACCCCCAGCCCTGCTTCCCCCAGCACTAGGCCACCCCCCAGCCCTGCTTCCCCCAGCACTAGGCCACCCCAGCCCTGCTTCCCCTAGCACTAGGCCACCCCCAGCCCTGCTTCCCCTAGCACTAGGCCACCCCCAGCCCTGCTTCCCCAGCACTAGGCCACCCCCAGCCCTGCTTCCCCAGCACTAGGCAACCCCCAGCCCTGCTTCCCCCAGCACTAGGCCACCCCCCAGCCCTGCTTCCCCCAGCACTAGGCCACCCCCAGCCCTGCTTCCCCCAGCACTAGGCCACCCCCAGCCCTGCTTCCCCCAGCACTAGGCCACCCCCAGCCCTGCTTCTCCCAGCATTAGGCCACCCCCAGCCCTGCTTCCCCCAGCACTAGTCCACCCCCAGCCCTGCTTCCCCAGCACTAGGTCACCCCCAGCCCTGCTTCCCCAGCATTAGGCCACCCCCCAGCCTTGCTTCCCCAGCACTAGGCCACCAGCAGCCCTGCTTCCCCAGCACTAGGTCACCCCCAGCCCTGCTTCCCCAGCACTAGGTCACCCCCAGCCCTGCTTCCCCTAGCACTAGGCCACCCCCAGCCCTGCTTCCCCAGCACTAGGCAACCCCCCAGCCCTGCTTCCCCCAGCACTAGGCCACCCCCCAGCCCTGCTTCCCCCAGCACTAGGCCACCCCCAGCCCTGCTTCCCCTAGCACTAGGCCACCCCCAGCCCTGCTTCCCCAGCACTAGGCCACCCCCAGCCCTGCTTCCCCTAGCACTAGGCCACCCCCAGCCCTGCTTCCCCCAGCACTAGGCCACCCCCCAGACCTGCTTCCCCCAGCACTAGGCCACCCCCAGCCCTGCTTCCCCTAGCACTAGGCCACCCCCAGCCCTGCTTCCCCTAGCACTAGGACACCCCCAGCCCTGCTTCCCCTAGCACTAGGCCACCCCCAGCCCTGCTTCCCCAGCACTAGGCAACCCCCCAGCCCTGCTTCCCCCAGCACTAGGCCACCCCCCAGCCCTGCTTCCCCCAGCACTAGGCCACCCCCAGCCCTGCTTCCCCTAGCACTAGGCCACCCCCAGCCCTGCTTCCCCTAGCACTAGGCCACCCCCAGGCCTGCTTCCCCAGCACTAGGTCACCCCCCCAGCCCTGCTTTCCCAGCACTAGGCCACCCCAAAGCCCTGCTTCCCCAGCACTAGGTCACCCCAGCCCTGCTTCCCCCAGCACTAGGCCACCCCAAGCCCTGCTTCCCCAGCACTAGGCCACCCCCCAGCCCTGCTTTCCCCCAGCACTAGGCCACCCCCCAGCCCTGCTTCCCCCAGCATTAGGCCACCCCCCAGCCCTGCTTCCCCAGCACTAGGCCACCCCAGCCTTACTTCCCCAGCACTAGGTCACCCCCAGCACTAGGTCACCCCCAGCCCTGCTTCCCCCAGCACTAGGTCACCCCCCAGCCCTGCTTCCCCCAGCCCTGCTTCCCCAGCACTAGGTCACTCCCCAGCCCTGCTTCCCCCAGCACTAGGCCACCCCCAGCCCTGCTTCCCCAGCACTAGGCCACCCCCAGCCCTGCTTTCCCTAGCACTAGGCCACCCCCAGCCCTGCTTCCCCCAGCACTAGGCCACCCCCCAGCCCTGCTTCCCCCAGCACTAGGCCTCCCCCCAGCCCTGCTTCCCCCAGCACTAGGCAACCCCCCAGCCCTGCTTCCCCCAGCACTAGGCCACCCCCCAGCCCTGCTTCCCCCAGCACTAGGCCACCCCCCAGCCCTGCTTCCCCCAGCACTAGGCCACCCCCCCAGCCCTGCTTCCCCCAGCACTAGGCCACCCCCAGCCCTGCTTCCCCTAGCACTAGGCCACCCCCAGCCCTGCTTCCCCCAGCACTAGGCCACCCCCAGCCCTGCTTGCCCCAGCACTAGGCCACCCCCAGCCCTGCTTCCCCCAGCACTAGGCCACCCCCAGCCCTGCTTCTCCCAGCATTAGGCCACCCCCAGCCCTGCTTCCCCCAGCACTAGTCCACCCCCAGCCCTGCTTCCCCAGCACTAGGTCACCCCCAGCCCTGCTTCCCCAGCATTAGGCCACCCCCCAGCCTTGCTTCCCCAGCACTAGGCCACCAGCAGCCCTGCTTCCCCAGCACTAGGTCACCCCCAGCCCTGCTTCCCCAGCACTAGGTCACCCCCAGCCCTGCTTCCCCTAGCACTAGGCCACCCCCAGCCCTGCTTCCCCTAGCACTAGGCCACCCCCAGCCCTGCTTCCCCAGCACTAGGCCACCCCCCAGCCCTGCTTCCCCCAGCACTAGGCCACCCCCCAGCCCTGCTTCCCCCAGCACTAGGCCACCCCCAGCCCTGCTTCCCCCAGCACTAGGCCACCCCCAGCCCTGCTTCCCCCAGCACTAGGCCACCCCCAGCCCTGCTTCCCCCAGCACTAGGCCACCCCCAGCACTGCTTCTCCCAGCATTAGGCCACCCCCAGCCCTGCTTCCCCCAGCACTAGTCCACCCCCAGCCCTGCTTCCCCAGCACTAGGTCACCCCCAGCCCTGCTTCCCCAGCATTAGGCCACCCCCCAGCCTTGCTTCCCCAGCACTAGGCCACCAGCAGCCCTGCTTCCCCAGCACTAGGTCACCCCCAGCCCTGCTTCCCCAGCACTAGGTCACCCCCAGCCCTGCTTCCCCTAGCATTAGGCCACCCCCAGCCCTGCTTCCCCAGCACTAGGCCACCCCCCAGCCCTGCTTCCCCCAGCACTAGGCCACCCCCCAGCCCTGCTTCCCCCAGCACTAGGCCACCCCCAGCCCTGCTTCCCCTAGCACTAGGCCACCCCCAGCCCTGCTTCCCCAGCACTAGGCCACCCCCAGCCCTGCTTCCCCTAGCACTAGGCCACCCCCAGCCCTGCTTCCCCTAGCACTAGGCCACCCCCAGCCCTGCTTCCCCAGCACTAGGCCACCCCCAGCCCTGCTTCCCCAGCACTAGGCAACCCCCCAGCCCTGCTTCCCCCAGCACTAGGCCACCCCCCAGCCCTGCTTCCCCCAGCACTAGGCCACCCCCAGCCCTGCTTCCCCCAGCACTAGGCCACCCCCAGCCCTGCTTCCCCCAGCACTAGGCCACCCCCAGCCCTGCTTCTCCCCAGCACTAGGCCACCCCCAGCCCTGCTTCCCCCAGCACTAGTCCACCCCCAGCCCTGCTTCCCCAGCACTAGGTCACCCCCAGCCCTGCTTCCCCAGCATTAGGCCACCCCCCAGCCTTGCTTCCCCAGCACTAGGCCACCAGCAGCCCTGCTTCCCCAGCACTAGGTCACCCCCAGCCCTGCTTCCCCAGCACTAGGCCACCCCCAGCCCTGCTTCCCCTAGCACTAGGCCACCCCAAGCCCTGCTTCCCCAGCACTAGGCCACCCCCCAGCCCTGCTTCCCCCAGCACTAGGCCACCCCCCAGCCCTGCTTCCCCCAGCACTAGGCCACCCCCAGCCCTGCTTCCCCTAGCACTAGGCCACCCCCAGCCCTGCTTCCCCAGCACTAGGCCACCCCCAGTCCTGCTTCCCCTAGCACTAGGCCACCCCCAGCCCTGCTTCCCCCAGCACTAGGCCACCCCCCAGCCCTGCTTCCCCAGCACTAGGCCACCCCCAGCCCTGCTTCCCCTAGCACTAGGCCACCCCCAGCCCTGCTTCCCCTAGCACTAGGCCACCCCCAGCCCTGCTTCCCCAGCACTAGGCCACCCCCAGCCCTGCTTTCCCAGCACTAGGCCACCCCCCAGCCCTGCTTCCCCCAGCACTAGGCCACCCCCCAGCCCTGCTTCCCCCAGCACTAGGCCACCCCCAGCCCTGCTTCCCCCAGCACTAGGCCACCCCCAGCCCTGCTTCCCCCAGCACTAGGCCACCCCCAGCCCTGCTTCTCTCAGCATTAGGCCACCCCCAGCCCTGCTTCCCCCAGCACTAGTCCACCCCCAGCCCTGCTTCCCCAGCACTAGGTCACCCCCAGCCCTGCTTTCCCAGCATTAGGCCACCCCCAGCCTTGCTTCCCCAGCACTAGGCCACCAGCAGCCCTGCTTCCCCAGCACTAGGTCACCCCCAGCCCTGCTTCCCCAGCACTAGGTCACCCCCAGCCCTGCTTCCCCTAGCACTAGGCCACCCCCAGCCCTGCTTCCCCAGCACTAGGCAACCCCCCAGCCCTGCTTCCCCCAGCACTAGGCCACCCCCCAGCCCTGCTTCCCCCAGCACTAGGCCACCCCCAGCCCTGCTTCCCCTAGCACTAGGCCACCCCCAGCCCTGCTTCCCCAGCACTAGGCCACCCCCAGCCCTGCTTCCCCTAGCACTAGGCCACCCCCAGCCCTGCTTCCCCCAGCACTAGGCCACCCCCCAGCCCTGCTTCCCCCAGCACTAGGCCACCCCCAGCCCTGCTTCCCCTAGCACTAGGCCACCCCCAGCCCTGCTTCCCCTAGCACTAGGCCACCCCCAGCCCTGCTTCCCCAGCACTAGGCTACCCCCCAGCCCTGCTTCCCCAGCACTAGGCAACCCCCCAGCCCTGCTTCCCCCAGCACTAGGCCACCCCCCAGCCCTGCTTCCCCCAGCACTAGGCCACCCCCAGCCCTGCTTCCCCCAGCACTAGGCCACCCCCAGCCCTGCTTCCCCCAGCACTAGGCCACCCCCAGCCCTGCTTCTCCCAGCATTAGGCCACCCCCAGCCCTGCTTCCCCCAGCACTAGCCACCCCCAGCCCTGCTTCCCCAGCACTAGGTCACCCCCAGCCCTGCTTCCCCAGCATTAGGCCACCCCCCAGCCTTGCTTCCCCAGCACTAGGCCACCAGCAGCCCTGCTTCCCCAGCACTAGGTCACCCCCAGCCCTGCTTCCCCAGCACTAGGTCACCCCCAGCCCTGCTTCCCCTAGCACTAGGCCACCCCCAGCCCTGCTTCCCCAGCACTAGGCCACCCCCCAGCCCTGCTTCCCCCAGCACTAGGCCACCCCCCAGCCCTGCTTCCCCCAGCACTAGGCCACCCCCAGCCCTGCTTCCCCTAGCACTAGGCCACCCCCAGCCCTGCTTCCCCAGCACTAGGCCACCCCCAGCCCTGCTTCCCCTAGCACTAGGCCACCCCCAGCCCTGCTTCCCCCAGCACTAGGCCACCCCCCAGCCCTGCTTCCCCCAGCACTAGGCCACCCCCAGCCCTGCTTCCCCTAGCACTAGGCCACCCCCAGCCCTGCTTCCCCTAGCACTAGGCCACCCCCAGCCCTGCTTCCCCAGCACTAGGCCACCCCCAGCCCTGCTTCCCCAGCACTAGGCAACCCCCCAGCCCTGCTTCCCCCAGCACTAGGCCACCCCCCAGCCCTGCTTCCCCCAGCACTAGGCCACCCCCAGACCTGCTTCCCCCAGCACTAGGCCACCCCCAGCCCTGCTTCCCCCAGCACTAGGCCACCCCCAGCCCTGCTTCTCCCAGCATTAGGCCACCCCCAGCCCTGCTTCCCCCAGCACTAGTCCACCCCCAGCCCTGCTTCCCCAGCACTAGGTCACCCCCAGCCCTGCTTCCCCAGCATTAGGCCACCCCCCAGCCTTGCTTCCCCAGCACTAGGCCACCAGCAGCCCTGCTTCCCCAGCACTAGGTCACCCCCAGCCCTGCTTCCCCAGCACTAGGTCACCCCCAGCCCTGCTTCCCCTAGCACTAGGCCACCCCCAGCCCTGCTTCCCCAGCACTAGGCCACCCCCCAGCCCTGCTTCCCCCAGCACTAGGCCACCCCCCAGCCCTGCTTCCCCCAGCACTAGGCCACCCCCAGCCCTGCTTCCCCTAGCACTAGGCCACCCCCAGCCCTGCTTCCCCAGCACTAGGCCACCCCCAGCCCTGCTTCCCCTAGCACTAGGCCACCCCCAGCCCTGCTTCCCCCAGCACTAGGCCACCCCCCAGCCCTGCTTCCCCCAGCACTAGGCCACCCCCAGCCCTGCTTCCCCTAGCACTAGGCCACCCCCAGCCCTGCTTCCCCTAGCACTAGGCCACCCCCAGCCCTGCTTCCCCAGCACTAGGCCACCCCCAGCCCTGCTTCCCCAGCACTAGGCAACCCCCCAGCCCTGCTTCCCCCAGCACTAGGCCACCCCCCAGCCCTGCTTCCCCCAGCACTAGGCCACCCCCAGCCCTGCTTCCCCCAGCACTAGGCCACCCCCAGCCCTGCTTCTCCCAGCATTAGGCCACCCCCAGCCCTGCTTCCCCCAGCACTAGTCCACCCCCAGCCCTGCTTCCCCAGCACTAGGTCACCCCCAGCCCTGCTTCCCCAGCATTAGGCCACCCCCCAGCCTTGCTTCCCCAGCACTAGGCCACCAGCAGCCCTGCTTCCCCAGCACTAGGTCACCCCCAGCCCTGCTTCCCCAGCACTAGGTCACCCCCAGCCCTGCTTCCCCTAGCACTAGGCCACCCCCAGCCCTGCTTCCCCAGCACTAGGCCACCCCCCAGCCCTGCTTCCCCCAGCACTAGGCCACCCCCCAGCCCTGCTTCCCCCAGCACTAGGCCACCCCCAGCCCTGCTTCCCCTAGCACTAGGCCACCCCCAGCCCTGCTTCCCCAGCACTAGGCCACCCCCAGCCCTGCTTCCCCTAGCACTAGGCCACCCCCAGCCCTGCTTCTCCCAGCATTAGGCCACCCCCAGCCCTGCTTCCCCCAGCACTAGTCCACCCCCAGCCCTGCTTCCCCAGCACTAGGTCACCCCCAGCCCTGCTTCCCCAGCATTAGGCCACCCCCCAGCCTTGCTTCCCCAGCACTAGGCCACCAGCAGCCCTGCTTCCCCAGCACTAGGTCACCCCCAGCCCTGCTTCCCCAGCACTAGGTCACCCCCAGCCCTGCTTCCCCTAGCACTAGGCCACCCCCAGCCCTGCTTCCCCAGCACTAGGCCACCCCCCAGCCCTGCTTCCCCCAGCACTAGGCCACCCCCCAGCCCTGCTTCCCCCAGCACTAGGCCACCCCCAGCCCTGCTTCCCCTAGCACTAGGCCACCCCCAGCCCTGCTTCCCCAGCACTAGGCCACCCCCAGCCCTGCTTCCCCAGCATTAGGCCACCCCCCAGCCTTGCTTCCCCAGCACTAGGCCACCAGCAGCCCTGCTTCCCCAGCACTAGGTCACCCCCAGCCCTGCTTCCCCAGCACTAGGTCACCCCCCAGCCCTGCTTCCCCTAGCACTAGGCCACCCCCAGCCCTGCTTCCCCAGCACTAGGCCACCCCCCAGCCCTGCTTCCCCAGCACTAGGCCACCCCCCAGCCCTGCTTCCCCCAGCACTAGGCCACCCCCCAGCCCTGCTTCCCCTAGCACTAGGCCACCCCCAGCCCTGCTTCCCCAGCACTAGGCCACCCCCAGCCCTGCTTCCCCTAGCACTAGGCCACCCCCAGCCCTGCTTCCCCAGCACTAGGCCACCCCCAGCCCTGCTTCCCCAGCACTAGGCCACCCCCAGCCCTGCTTCCCCCAGCACTAGGCCACCCCAGCCCTGCTTCCCCTAGCACTAGGCCACCCCCAGCCCTGCTTCCCCTAGCACTAGGCCACCCCCAGCCCTGCTTCCCCAGCACTAGGCCACCCCCAGCCCTGCTTCCCCAGCACTAGGCAACCCCCCAGCCCTGCTTCCCCCAGCACTAGGCCACCCCCCAGCCCTGCTTCCCCCAGCACTAGGCCACCCCCAGCCCTGCTTCCCCCAGCACTAGGCCACCCCCAGCCCTGCTTCCCCCAGCACTAGGCCACCCCCAGCCCTGCTTCTCCAGCATTAGGCCACCCCCAGCCCTGCTTCCCCCAGCACTAGTCCACCCCCAGCCCTGCTTCCCCAGCACTAGGTCACCCCCAGCCCTGCTTCCCCAGCATTAGGCCACCCCCCAGCCTTGCTTCCCCAGCACTAGGCCACCAGCAGCCCTGCTTCCCCAGCACTAGGTCACCCCCAGCCCTGCTTCCCCAGCACTAGGTCACCCCCAGCCCTGCTTCCCCTAGCACTAGGCCACCCCCAGCCCTGCTTCCCCAGCACTAGGCAACCCCCCAGCCCTGCTTCCCCCAGCACTAGGCCACCCCCCAGCCCTGCTTCCCCCAGCACTAGGCCACCCCCAGCCCTGCTTCCCCTAGCACTAGGCCACCCCCAGCCCTGCTTCCCCAGCACTAGGCCACCCCCAGCCCTGCTTCCCCTAGCACTAGGCCACCCCCAGCCCCCTGCTTCCCCCAGCACTAGGCCACCCCCCAGCCCTGCTTCCCCCAGCACTAGGCCACCCCCAGCCCTGCTTCCCCCTAGCACTAGGCCACCCCCAGCCCTGCTTCCCCAGCACTAGGCCACCCCCAGCCCTGCTTCCCCTAGCACTAGGCCACCCCCAGCCCTGCTTCCCCCAGCACTAGGCCACCCCCCAGCCCTGCTTCCCCCAGCACTAGGCCACCCCCAGCCCTGCTTCCCCTAGCACTAGGCCACCCCCAGCCCTGCTTCCCCTAGCACTAGGTCACCCCCAGCCCTGCTTCCCCTAGCACTAGGCCACCCCCAGCCCTGCTTCCCCAGCACTAGGCAACCCCCCAGCCCTGCTTCCCCCAGCACTAGGCCACCCCCCAGCCCTGCTTCCCCCAGCACTAGGCCACCCCCAGCCCTGCTTCCCCTAGCACTAGGCCACCCCCAGCCCTGCTTCCCCTAGCACTAGGCCACCCCCAGGCCTGCTTCCCCAGCACTAGGTCACCCCCCAGCCCTGCTTTCCCAGCACTAGGCCACCCCAAAGCCCTGCTTCCCCAGCACTAGGTCACCCCAGCCCTGCTTCCCCCAGCACTAGGCCACCCCAAGCCCTGCTTCCCCAGCACTAGGCCACCCCCCAGCCCTGCTTCCCCCAGCACTAGGCCACCCCCCAGCCCTGCTTCCCCCAGCATTAGGCCACCCCCCAGCCCTGCTTCCCCAGCACTAGGCCACCCCCAGCCTTACTTCCCCAGCACTAGGTCACCCCCAGCACTAGGTCACCCCCAGCCCTGCTTCCCCCAGCACTAGGTCACCCCCCAGCCCTGCTTCCCCCAGCCCTGCTTCCCCAGCACTAGGTCACTCCCCAGCCCTGCTTCCCCCAGCACTAGGCCACCCCCAGCCCTGCTTCCCCAGCACTAGGCCACCCCCAGCCCTGCTTTCCCTAGCACTAGGCCACCCCCAGCCCTGCTTCCCCCAGCACTAGGCCACCCCCCAGCCCTGCTTCCCCCAGCACTAGGCCTCCCCCCAGCCCTGCTTCCCCCAGCACTAGGCAACCCCCCAGCCCTGCTTCCCCCAGCACTAGGCCACCCCCCAGCCCTGCTTCCCCCAGCACTAGGCCACCCCCCAGCCCTGCTTCCCCCAGCACTAGGCCACCCCCCAGCCCTGCTTCCCCCAGCACTAGGCCACCCCCAGCCCTGCTTCCCCTAGCACTAGGCCACCCCCAGCCCTGCTTCCCCCAGCACTAGGCCACCCCCAGCCCTGCTTCCCCCAGCACTAGGCCACCCCCAGCCTGCTTCCCCCAGCACTAGGCCACCCCCAGCCCTGCTTCTCCCAGCATTAGGCCACCCCCAGCCCTGCTGCTCCCCAGCACTAGTCCACCCCCAGCCCTGCTTCCCCCAGCACTAGGTCACCCCCAGCCCTGCTTCCCCAGCATTAGGCCACCCCCCAGCCTTGCTTCCCCAGCACTAGGCCACCAGCAGCCCTGCTTCCCCAGCACTAGGTCACCCCCAGCCCTGCTTCCCCAGCACTAGGTCACCCCCAGCCCTGCTTCCCCTAGCACTAGGCCACCCCCAGCCCTGCTTCCCCTAGCACTAGGCCACCCCCAGCCCTGCTTCCCCAGCACTAGGCAACCCCCCAGCCCTGCTTCCCCCAGCACTAGGCCACCCCCCAGCCCTGCTTCCCCCAGCACTAGGCCACCCCCAGCCCTGCTTCCCCCAGCACTAGGCCACCCCCAGCCCTGCTTCCCCCAGCACTAGGCCACCCCCAGCCCTGCTTCTCCCAGCATTAGGCCACCCCCCAGCCCTGCTTCCCCCAGCACTAGTCCACCCCCAGCCCTGCTTCCCCAGCACTAGGTCACCCCCAGCCCTGCTTCCCCAGCATTAGGCCACCCCCCAGCCTTGCTTCCCCAGCACTAGGCCACCAGCAGCCCTGCTTCCCCAGCACTAGGTCACCCCCAGCCCTGCTTCCCCAGCACTAGGTCACCCCCAGCCCTGCTTCCCCTAGCATTAGGCCACCCCCAGCCCTGCTTCCCCAGCACTAGGCAACCCCCCAGCCCTGCTTCCCCCAGCACTAGGCCACCCCCCAGCCCTGCTTCCCCCAGCACTAGGCCACCCCCAGCCCTGCTTCCCCTAGCACTAGGCCACCCCCAGCCCTGCTTCCCCTAGCACTAGGCCACCCCCAGCCCTGCTTCCCCTAGCACTAGGCCACCCCCCCCACGCCTGCTTCCCCTAGCACTAGCCACCCCCAGCCCTGCTTCCCCAGCACTAGGCCACCCCCAGCCCTGCTTCCCCAGCACTAGGCAACCCCCCAGCCTGCTTCCCCCAGCACTAGGCCACCCCCCAGCCCTGCTTCCCCCAGCACTAGGCCACCCCCAGCCTGCTTCCCCCAGCACTAGGCCACCCCCAGCCTGCTTCCCCCAGCACTAGGCCACCCCCAGCCCTGCTTCCCCCAGCACTAGGCCACCCCCAGCCCTGCTTCCCCAGCACTAGGCCACCCCCAGCCCTGCTTCCCCCAGCACTAGGCCACCCCCAGCCCTGCTTCCCCAGCACTAGGCCACCCAGCAGCCCTGCTTCCCCAGCACTAGGTCCACCCCCAGCCCTGCTTCCCCAGCACTAGGTCACCCCCCAGCCCTGCTTCCCCTAGCACTAGGCCACCCCCAGCCCTGCTTCCCCAGCACTAGGCCACCCCCAGCCCTGCTTCCCCAGCACTAGGCCACCCCCAGCCCTGCTTCCCCCAGCACTAGGCCACCCCCAGCCCTGCTTCCCCCAGCACTAGGCCACCCCCAGCCCTGCTTCCCCAGCACTAGGCCACCCCCCAGCCCTGCTTCCCCCAGCACTAGGCCACCCCCAGCCCTGCTTCCCCAGCACTAGGCCACCCCCAGCCCTGCTTCCCCCAGCACTAGGCCACCCCAGCCCTGCTTCCCCTAGCACTAGGCCACCCCCAGCCCTGCTTCCCCTAGCACTAGGCCACCCCCAGCCCTGCTTCCCCAGCACTAGGCCACCCCCAGCCCTGCTTTCCCCAGCACTAGGCCACCCCCAGCCCTGCTTCCCCCAGCACTAGGCCACCCCCCAGCCCTGCTTCCCCAGCACTAGGCCACCCCCAGCCCTGCTTCCCCAGCACTAGGCACCCCCAGCCCTGCTTCCCCAGCACTAGGCCACCCCCAGCCCTGCTTCTCCTCAGCACTAGGCCACCCCCAGCCCTGCTTCCCCCAGCACTAGTCCACCCCCAGCCCTGCTTCCCCAGCACTAGGTCACCCCCAGCCCTGCTTCCCCAGCATTAGGCCACCCCCCAGCCTTGCTTCCCCAGCACTAGGCCACCAGCAGCCCTGCTTCCCCAGCACTAGGTCACCCCCAGCCCTGCTTCCCCAGCACTAGGTCACCCCCAGCCCTGCTTCCCCTAGCACTAGGCCACCCCCAGCCCTGCTTCCCCAGCACTAGGCAACCCCCCAGCCCTGCTTCCCCCAGCACTAGGCCACCCCCCAGCCCTGCTTCCCCAGCACTAGGCCACCCCCAGCCCTGCTTCCCCTAGCACTAGGCCACCCCCAGCCCTGCTTCCCCAGCACTAGGCCACCCCCAGCCCTGCTTCCCCTAGCACTAGGCCACCCCCAGCCCTGCTTCCCCCAGCACTAGGCCACCCCCCAGCCCTGCTTCCCCCAGCACTAGGCCACCCCCAGCCCTGCTTCCCCTAGCACTAGGCCACCCCCAGCCCTGCTTCCCCTAGCACTAGGCCACCCCCAGCCCTGCTTCCCCAGCACTAGGCCACCCCCAGCCCTGCTTCCCCAGCACTAGGCAACCCCCCAGCCCTGCTTCCCCCAGCACTAGGCCACCCCCCAGCCCTGCTTCCCCCAGCACTAGGCCACCCCCAGCCCTGCTTCCCCCAGCACTAGGCCACCCCCAGCCCTGCTTCTCCCAGCATTAGGCCACCCCCAGCCCTGCTTCCCCCAGCACTAGTCCACCCCCAGCCCTGCTTCCCCAGCACTAGGTCACCCCCAGCCCTGCTTCCCCAGCATTAGGCCACCCCCCAGCCTTGCTTCCCCAGCACTAGGCCACCAGCAGCCCTGCTTCCCCAGCACTAGGTCACCCCCAGCCCTGCTTCCCCAGCACTAGGTCACCCCCAGCCCTGCTTCCCCTAGCACTAGGCCACCCCCAGCCCTGCTTCCCCAGCACTAGGCCACCCCCCAGCCCTGCTTCCCCCAGCACTAGGCCACCCCCCAGCCCTGCTTCCCCCAGCACTAGGCCACCCCCAGCCCTGCTTCCCCTAGCACTAGGCCACCCCCAGCCCTGCTTCCCCAGCACTAGGCCACCCCCAGCCCTGCTTCCCCTAGCACTAGGCCACCCCCAGCCCTGCTTCCCCCAGCACTAGGCCACCCCCCAGCCCTGCTTCCCCCAGCACTAGGCCACCCCCAGCCCTGCTTCCCCCTAGCACTAGGCCACCCCCAGCCCTGCTTCCCCTAGCACTAGGCCACCCCCAGCCCTGCTTCCCCAGCACTAGGCCACCCCCAGCCCTGCTTCCCCAGCACTAGGCCACCCCCCAGCCCTGCTTCCCCCAGCACTAGGCCACCCCCCAGCCCTGCTTCCCCCAGCACTAGGCCACCCCCAGCCCTGCTTCCCCCAGCACTAGGCCACCCCCCAGCCCTGCTTCCCCCAGCACTAGGCCACCCCCAGCCCTGCTTCTCCCAGCATTAGGCCACCCCCAGCCCTGCTTCCCCCAGCACTAGTCCACCCCCAGCCCTGCTTCCCCAGCACTAGGTCACCCCCAGCCCTGCTTCCCCAGCATTAGGCCACCCCCCAGCCTTGCTTCCCCAGCACTAGGCCACCAGCAGCCCTGCTTCCCCAGCACTAGGTCACCCCCAGCCCTGCTTCCCCAGCACTAGGTCACCCCCAGCCCTGCTTCCCCTAGCACTAGGCCACCCCCAGCCCTGCTTCCCCAGCACTAGGCCACCCCCCAGCCCTGCTTCCCCCAGCACTAGGCCACCCCCCAGCCCTGCTTCCCCCAGCACTAGGCCACCCCCAGCCCTGCTTCCCCTAGCACTAGGCCACCCCCAGCCCTGCTTCCCCAGCACTAGGCCACCCCCAGC
The DNA here is from genome assembly GCA_031769625.1 of Taudactylus pleione. NCBI lineage: Eukaryota > Metazoa > Chordata > Amphibia > Anura > Myobatrachidae > Taudactylus > Taudactylus pleione. The sequence goes on from JAUIMM010003738.1 coordinate 16,295, forward strand.
CCTGCTTCCCCTAGCACTAGGCCACCCCCAGCCCTGCTTCCCCCAGCACTAGGCCACCCCCCAGCCCTGCTTCCCCCAGCACTAGGCCACCCCCAGCCCTGCTTCCCCTAGCACTAGGCCACCCCCAGCCCTGCTTCCCCTAGCACTAGGCCACCCCCAGCCCTGCTTCCCCAGCACTAGGCCACCCCCAGCCCTGCTTCCCCAGCACTAGGCAACCCCCCAGCCCTGCTTCCCCCAGCACTAGGCCACCCCCCAGCCCTGCTTCCCCCAGCACTAGGCCACCCCCAGCCCTGCTTCCCCCAGCACTAGGCCACCCCCAGCCCTGCTTCCCCCAGCACTAGGCCACCCCCAGCCCTGCTTCTCCCAGCATTAGGCCACCCCCAGCCCTGCTTCCCCCAGCACTAGTCCACCCCCAGCCCTGCTTCCCCAGCACTAGGTCACCCCCAGCCCTGCTTCCCCAGCATTAGGCCACCCCCCAGCCTTGCTTCCCCAGCACTAGGCCACCAGCAGCCCTGCTTCCCCAGCACTAGGTCACCCCCAGCCCTGCTTCCCCAGCACTAGGTCACCCCCAGCCCTGCTTCCCCTAGCACTAGGCCACCCCCAGCCCTGCTTCCCCAGCACTAGGCCACCCCCCAGCCCTGCTTCCCCCAGCACTAGGCCACCCCCCAGCCCTGCTTCCCCCAGCACTAGGCCACCCCCAGCCCTGCTTCCCCTAGCACTAGGCCACCCCCAGCCCTGCTTCCCCAGCACTAGGCCACCCCCAGCCCTGCTTCCCCTAGCACTAGGCCACCCCCAGCCCTGCTTCTCCCAGCATTAGGCCACCCCCAGCCCTGCTTCCCCCAGCACTAGTCCACCCCCAGCCCTGCTTCCCCAGCACTAGGTCACCCCCAGCCCTGCTTCCCCAGCATTAGGCCACCCCCCAGCCTTGCTTCCCCAGCACTAGGCCACCAGCAGCCCTGCTTCCCCAGCACTAGGTCACCCCCAGCCCTGCTTCCCCAGCACTAGGTCACCCCCAGCCCTGCTTCCCCTAGCACTAGGCCACCCCCAGCCCTGCTTCCCCAGCACTAGGCCACCCCCCAGCCCTGCTTCCCCCAGCACTAGGCCACCCCCCAGCCCTGCTTCCCCCAGCACTAGGCCACCCCCAGCCCTGCTTCCCCTAGCACTAGGCCACCCCCAGCCCTGCTTCCCCAGCACTAGGCCACCCCCAGCCCTGCTTCCCCTAGCACTAGGCCACCCCCAGCCCTGCTTCCCCCAGCACTAGGCCACCCCCCAGCCCTGCTTCCCCCAGCACTAGGCCACCCCCAGCCCTGCTTCCCCTAGCACTAGGCCACCCCCAGCCCTGCTTCCCCTAGCACTAGGCCACCCCCAGCCCTGCTTCCCCAGCACTAGGCCACCCCCAGCCCTGCTTCCCCAGCACTAGGCAACCCCCCAGCCCTGCTTCCCCCAGCACTAGGCCACCCCCCAGCCCTGCTTCCCCCAGCACTAGGCCACCCCCAGCCCTGCTTCCCCCAGCACTAGGCCACCCCCAGCCCTGCTTCCCCCAGCACTAGGCCACCCCCAGCCCTGCTTCTCCCAGCATTAGGCCACCCCCAGCCCTGCTTCCCCCAGCACTAGTCCACCCCCAGCCCTGCTTCCCCAGCACTAGGTCACCCCCAGCCCTGCTTCCCCAGCATTAGGCCACCCCCCAGCCTTGCTTCCCCAGCACTAGGCCACCAGCAGCCCTGCTTCCCCAGCACTAGGTCACCCCCAGCCCTGCTTCCCCAGCACTAGGTCACCCCCAGCCCTGCTTCCCCTAGCACTAGGCCACCCCCAGCCCTGCTTCCCCAGCACTAGGCAACCCCCCAGCCCTGCTTCCCCCAGCACTAGGCCACCCCCCAGCCCTGCTTCCCCCAGCACTAGGCCACCCCCAGCCCTGCTTCCCCTAGCACTAGGCCACCCCCAGCCCTGCTTCCCCAGCACTAGGCCACCCCCAGCCCTGCTTCCCCTAGCACTAGGCCACCCCCAGCCCTGCTTCCCCCAGCACTAGGCCACCCCCCAGCCCTGCTTCCCCCAGCACTAGGCCACCCCCAGCCCTGCTTCCCCAGCACTAGGCCACCCCCAGCACTACACAAAAACAAACAAATCTCAGGTGCACAACTCTAAATTATTTATAATATATAAATGCAATAAAATTTTGCAATCAATAGAGGTTTTTTGCATAATCTTGGCCAAGATTATGCAAAAAACCTCTATTGATTGCAAAATTTTATTGCATTTATATATTATAAATAATTTAGAGTTGTGCACCTGAGATTTGTTTGTTTTTGTGCCGTGCAATTAGTCTCATCAGGTAGCACCTCCCATTATATATATTCAGGGTGTGCAGTCCAGAAATCTTTCCCATACACCCCCAGCACTAGGCCACCCCCCAGCCCTGCTTCCCCCAGCACTAGGCCACCCCCAGCCCTGCTTCCCCTAGCACTAGGCCACCCCCAGCTCTGCTTCCCCAGCACTAGGCCACCCCCAGCCCTGCTTCCCCCAGCATTAGGCCACCCCCCAGCCCTGCTTCCCCAGCACTAGGCCACCCCCAGCCCTGCTTCCACCAGCACTAGGCCACCCTCAGCCCTGCTTTCCCAGCACTAGGCGACCCCGAAGCCCTGCTTCCCCAGCACTAGGCCACCCCCAGCCCTGCTTCCACCAGCACTAGGCCACCCTCAGCCCTGCTTTCCCAGCACTAGGCGACCCCGAAGCCCTGCTTCCACAGCACTAGGCCACCCCCAGCCCTGCTTCCCCAGCACTAGGCCACCCCCAGCCCTGCTTACCCAGCACTAGGCCACCCCCAGCCCTGCTTCCCCAGCACTAGGCCACCCCCAGCCCTGCTTCCCCAGCACTAGGCCACCCCCAGCCCTGCTTCCCCAGCACTAGGCCACCCCCAGCTCTGCTTCCCCAGCACTAGGCCACCCCCAGCCCTGCTTTCCCAGCACTAGGCCACCCCCAGCCCTGCTTCCCCAGCACTAGGTCACCCCCAGCCCTGCTTCCCCCAGCACTAGGCCACCCCCAGCCCTGCTTCCCCTAGAGACCCAGCTTCCAGGTCCAGTTATTCAACTACATTCAAATGGTGAAAAACAGATAATAAACAGCATGTACTTAATACCGGCTAAGCACTGATATAACGAGGCTTCTTCCTCCCAATAATAAGGCATTTTATCAGTAGTGTTCGCATGTAATCGCCATCCTGAGATCTATCCACAGCAATTCTATAAGCAGCATACTCCATGTCCCCATATACGTACACTGCATGGCGCCCATAGGGGCTGCTACGTAGATGAACGCCAATCAGTATCTTGTGTTTTGTCACTGCGCATGTTTCAAATCTGAGCGCGCGCAACTACAGGTCCTACCCATCTCTTTTTGTAGCTGAAGTGGCATAACGGGTGGTAACGGGGAATTGGCATAGAGGCTGGGATATGTCAATCGCTGGCAAAGCAGAGGTGCGCGTAGGCATAATTACAGCGGTTTTCACATCTATCTTTTGCGTACAACATACGGGCGAACACCCGCATTTAGTTCCATGCACGCAATACGCTTGTAATTACAGGCCACTCTCGTTCAACTATGCATGATCCGTTTAATGTTTCTTCTCTTTGTAGCGAACCTCATTTGGAAAAACATTCCAGCCCAGGATGAGACATGGAAGCCCTCCTACCCTTGTTGCCCGCTGTCCCTGTAACGCCACACTGTATATCGCACCAGGATCATGTCAGTAAAGACAAAAGATAATCGTAACTTTAAAAACATTTTATTTGGATTTTCCTTTTATTCTCTTTATATTACAGTATTTCCAAAAAAAGTTTGGGTGAAAGTACAAAAAAATCCAGCTGCGGGCAGCAAAGGTTTTTCTTTCTGGGTTTTTTTTTTTTTTTTTTAGAAATCACACATTGGCAATAGTACAAGGGCACGTGGCCGACTCAAGCGGGAAACGGAAGACGCGGGGGCACACACGCACACGCCAAACAACACACATTACATGTCAAGTGCTTGTCTACTTCTTAGACCAATGACGGGCCGGGCTGGGGCTGGGTCTAGCAGCTCAGTCAGCTTCGCCAAACTGTTCCTGGCAGTGTCGTTATATACGACACCAATCCTTGTCACATTATATCATATAAAAGAGGAAACATTTCATTAAGGGAGAGGAGTTTTCTTATTTGTTTCTTCTGTACCAAGCCCCAATACTGATCACTTGCCAATTGCTCCTCAGCTGTCCAATCACCGACATTAATCAGCAGCCGCCTCCTAGTCACTGGCCACATTCCGGTCATCTCCCTTCTATTAACGTTACACAATTGTAACTTACTTTGCAGCTGAACCTGCCTGCACCACTGATAACTTACCCAGCTAATGTTAGATACTTAGGGCCCTATTCAATTAGACGCGAAAAGCCGAGATCCGCAAAAAAGTATCGCCGACTGCGACTTTTCGCCTGTAGGAATCTTATCTCCGTATTCAATCCCAAATACATTTCGCGTACGTGAATAGCAGGAGAAAAGAAGTGCATTTGTTTTATTTTGGGATGCAAAGGTGGGGAAAACACTCAGAACCCTTAGGACAGCCCCCAAAGGACAACTATGTCAAAAAAAACCTGAAAAAGACTTAAGAACACCCCAAAAAAATACTTTAAGTTTGGGGTGGAAAAAGCACAAAGTGGGGGGACAAATTCAAAAACTGGTGAAATAAGGTTCCGGGGGTGCGCTAATAGCGGGCACATGCACGATAAGTTTCCGCGGCCAAAAGACACGATGTAGGTGAAAAGTCCGGCAGACGGAACTTTATTGCGGGTGCGCCCTTAGATGTACTAACCTCTGAAAAGTGATAAACTGGAGAGTGATAAACTACCAGCCACACAGCTCCCAACTGTCATGTTACCGGCTGTGTTTGAAAAATGACAGTTAGGAGCTGATTGGCTGGTGGTTTATCACTTCCCAGAGCTTAGTACATCTGGCCCATCACTAGATATTAACATCACCTTGTCAGGCCTATCCCCCTTTTTAAGGCCAATTGGGATTTAAGGCCCCAGGTGTAAAGATCCCCAGCCTGTCCTATAAAACTGATAACCTGTTTACCTGCCTATGACACAGGTGCCTGGGACAGACAGGGACAATCTTATCAAGTATTTATTTATCTGCTCTACTGTTCCTATCGAGAAAAGAGGATTAAGAGAAGATAAGAGCAGTAACCTTAAGACTTTACATTAGCGTAAGGTAACAGCGCCGCCCGAGGCGGATTACGGGAAGCTGGATTAGCCCTGTATTTTAGGACATACTCACTGCTTGTTAAATCACTGCAGTATTTCATCTTGTGGAAGCGTATCGGGTCGCTATATCTGACTTGTAAGGTGACCATGCACTAGGCGATTATGTTGAGCGATTGAACAATAGCGATCGTTCAATCGTTTGCAAGTCGTTTAGACATCTATCATTTTGCAGACATGCTGGTCAACCTGACGATAACGTCAGGCAGAGCATGTTCGCAGATGATTGATGAGCCTGCACTGAATGACTGCTCGCTCAGTGCAGGCTCATCACAGACTGACAAACGACTGCACGATTACAATGTCGTAATCGTGCAGTCGTTTTCATGTCTGCTAGCGGATGGGCACTTTAAGGAACATAAGTCTGGCCGTAGCGTGCAGGTAAAAAACCCCAAAAATATGGTAGTTGCTCAAATCAGCTTAATGACATACCGCAGGTGCTTGTAAAGGGCGGGGTTTACACTGAACATAGAAAAAAAGGATTTGCCCCCCAGCACACTGCAGCAAAATCAAAAATACTTAAATCCTACATGATAATAGAGATTCAGAGGTATTAGTTACATACATTTGCAAATATATGAATAAGCGCCAGGCCAATCGTCAAGGCTCCTCTATACTGGCGTCCCTAACATTAAGGGGTTCACGTCCGAGAAGCAAGGTACCCCAAAAAATTCTCTAATTGTTTGTTTATTATTTATGTTGTTTTAATTCTTTCACATTTCATTAACACTTAATGATTTATCCTTACACATCTATCCTTTACACTTCACTATCACCTTTTGTCCCCTTTTCGTGTGATGCCCTGGGGATGGTCCTTTCTGGAATTTTTTGGGGTACCTTGGTTCTCGGACGTGAACCCCTTAATGTTAGGGACGCCAGTATAGAGGAGCCTTGACGATGGCCCAGCGCTTATTCATATATTTGCAAATGTATGTAATTAATACCTCTGAATCTCTAATATCATGTAGGATTTTAGTATTTTTGATTTTGCTACAGTGTGCTGGGGGGTAAATCCTTTTTTTCTGTGTTCAGTGTAGTGTGCAGGTGTCAGACTCATTTATATTTAGTTTTTTTGTCTCTTTCCAGATTTAAGTGCAGCTGTTGTCTATACAGGGGATGTCGTCACATCCACCCTATAAATTCATCCGTTCTTAGGCAGCGTTCCCGTGAATAGTGGAACAAAAACTCCATTGTGTGTAATGATGACGTGTGCGCTAATGAGTATGACCTCAAATGACAGGAACGAGTAATTAGTGACAACAGACGTCTTTTTAGCCTTCAGTACAACTCAGTCACATTGCAGTTTGTGCTCTGTCTCGCCTGGTGAAAGTGCACTCGTAGCCGCAACAAAATCCATAAGGAACCCCGTCATATGTGCGAGGAGTGGGCGTGGCACCATGATCACATGGTCGTGTTACCGCCCCCTGCTGTACAAAGCAGAGATTTGTAGCATTGTGCAGCAAGGGGTGGGGCCACAATGTTGCAATTGCCAATCGCATCATTAAACCCCCCGTACCACCTATTTCAATCATGAAGTGGGCAGCAGGCGGGAGACTGGTTCGCTCTCTTGGGAGTCCGGGAGATCCCCCTGAGAGTTGGTAAGTATGACAAAAGCACAAAGTGCCTCTCTGGAGTCACTAATCCTGGTGAACCCATAGGCTGCACTCTTATTGAATTGGTTTAGTCTATAAAAAAATGGCTTCCTCATAAAGTGTCTCAGTGATGTCACTAGCTCTGACAACTGACAAAATGGCTCATCCCCCACCAGAGTCTCATTCGCAAAGCGCAAAGTGGCCAAGGCGCAGTGCTAAACCAACTTTGGTCTTACCGTGCGCATTGATTTACACAAGTGCGCCCAGATTCCCACAAAGGTGCAGAGGTTTGCAGAGCAAGATGTTGGTGTGATTGCACAGCGAGGGACAAAAAAGTAGAGAGTGAGAATAGTGAAACGAGATAGAGGTGTGTGACGACGCGGTTTTAGCAGAGTTCCGTGCCATGTTCACGGGTCTATTTACATTTCACTTTACGCATTCTGAGGCTCTGTGTTGCACATTTCTAGTTGCGTCTCGAGCAAAGTAATAAAAAAGCGTCTCACAAAAAAAAAAAGATGTAAATGCGTCCCAACACCGCCATATACAGTACTTTCCGAATTAAAAAAAATACGAGAGACTAAACAGAGCAGGATTTTTGGAAAATTTAAAAAGTTTATTTGATGAAAGGAGTGCTACTGACGTGGTAGGAGGATGGGATATTTACATTTTCTGCACATTGCGCCTCTCCACAAACCTAGATTTTAATTATGAAGAAGTCTCTCAAGAGCGGAGAGTAGGCGCATACTTTGAAGTCATCAAGGTGGCACTGCTGCAAACCTGACGCATTTTGCGGTGAGACACTTCATAAGTGAGGTTCAGTGTGTGTAGCCGACGGATGCACTTCAACTCACAGCTAAACCTAACCCAAGACTACATCATCTTTACTAATTTAAACCTCATCAAAGTTTCCTCTTTGTATAGTGTAATTACATGAGACAAACAGCCTAATTTTGCCCAACCTTATTACACCACATCTGGTTAGTCAACATCTCCAAAGCACTGTTTCATCTCTTTGCATATCTCTGTACAAAATACACCAAAGCATGCCAAGGGCTGGGGGGGCACATTAGAGGGGTGGTGTGGTAATGAAACATTAAACCCATGTCAGTGCTGGAGGGGGCTGTGATCTGTCCTGTCACCAGCTCCTTCAGCACTGAAGAAGTTAAGTGAAGATGGCACAAACATCTTCCGAGAGATTTCTCTAACTAAGAGATTTCTCTATCTCCGTCTTTTCCTCATGTTAAGTTATTCAGGACACAGTTGACATCCACAATGTCCGGGTCCCCTTTACCACTCTCCAGCTTGGGAGACAGAGAGTTCTGTATGTTGAAGGGTTCCTCGTCCTTCAGGCAAGCCTTGGGAAGATCCTGAACCTTCTGAGAAGCATTTGGATCCTCCTGTAAAGAAAAGGAACGCTGTGAGCTGGATAGAGAATGGGTAAAGCAGGACCTACTATGAACCCATAGCGGTCCCCAGGGAAATAATATATGTCATGAAAGACATGCTGCTTAACTATGAATATGTGATATATGTAGTGTGATATATATGGTGTATTCATTAAAAAACTGTATATGATCTCACTAGAAAAATGTTCTGTAAAAACTTCTGCGCAGGAGAAAACATTTGCAAAAGTCCCTGAGACGTCTGTTTAATGTAGTTGAGAGAGAGTGCGCATTTTGCATTACAGGAAGAAAGAATCGCATTATGCCGATCTGATAATGTCACCTCGATCGACCCCAGGGCACTCGCAGGAAGTATGATGTAATTACTATTCTCACTTGGATACACTGTTTCCTCCCTTAATAGTATAAAATCATATTATACGCACATCATTCTAAGGAGATACGTGATAGCCACTGTGTTATCACTGGCACTAAGAACTACTCACACAAAACACCAAAATCCAAATGTAATTGTGTAATATTTTACTGTAGCCACAAAACTAAAACACAGACAGGAGCACGCTGGAAAGTTTTGGCTCGGAAGGTCAGTAACCTGAAGTTCCATGGTACTGCCCCAGCCGCATGTCTACGGTAAATGCCCCCTCGGTCTTTCCAGACCCCTGAAATAGTATGAAAAGCTATCATGCGACATTCACAAATTACATGGATATAAATTCTCCACCCTCAGATCAATTTAATGTATTGACCTGTAGTGTTGGGTGTAGTCATAACCTTCCCTGTCCTGTCCTTCTGCAACTATTCCTCTATAAATGGGCTTTTATCAGTGATTTTCAGCTATATACCTGCATGTTATCAGGAAGAGATGTATTTTTTCATTTCCCTGAGATACGATGCAATGCTGCTCTTTGTATATATAATATATATTATGTAACACTTTAAATGAACACCAATAATAATATAATAATATCCACTTACTGCAACAAAATATATAAATTAGATCTAGTTCAATTAATAAGGGTACGGATACATGCGTGCTGTGGGCAATACTCAGGTGAAGTTTGGACTTTTGCAGACATGCTCAGATGGAGCAATGGGGGGGGGGTTAGGGGTGTGCAGCTGCTGGTACACGGGGTGATAAGAAATGGGTCCATTGTTGTAACTAACAGTAACCGTACTGTGGTATTTGCAATACAACTAAGGGCCGTATTCAGTTAGAAAAGTTTTCGCCGATGACGCCATTTCGCCAGGTGAAAACTTATCCCCGTATTCAATTCCAAAGACTTTTCGACCAGTGCGAATAGTCTGCGCCTTGTAACCAGCGGAAAAGATTCATCTCTGAATGCAGGCGAAAAAAAAGTGCAGAATTGGGGGTTTGGGGTGCAAAGTTGCGGGAACACCCCTACAGCCTTGGGACAGTCCCCAAAGGTAAACTGCGTCAAAAAAAGTAAAAAAAAAAATACTTTAGATCACCCCAAAAAAGTACTTTCGTTTTGGGGGCGAAAAAGTCCAAAGTTTGGGGACAAACTTAAAAACCGGCGAAATAGACTCCAGGGGGTCCCCCAAGTGTGCCCTAGGTGTTTTTTGTTTGCAGGTGCTTGCTGAAGGTGCGTTTTTTAAAAAATTTTAAAACCTCACTTTAGCGATATTTAACCATGCTTGCACCCATTTTCATGTATCCCACATTTGCTGGGACTACTTATTTTTGCCTAAAAAACAGCTAAATGCTATTCTTCACCACTTGTGCAAAGACGCTAAATCGCAGCTATTGAGAGCATTTAAGCACCCCAAATACCTTCAGCAGGGCTATTCGGGGGGATCTATAGTGAGCCCCAATGTCAGTGCATCTTTCAAGGGGTGTCAGGCTGATTTCCCCAAATCTGACAGCACTTTTCGCCTGTTTGAGTTTCGCTGGGAAGCATTTTTTCGCGTCCGTCCTTTGGAATTAATTAGGGTGAAAAGCGGCCGCGCACGAAAAGTGTTTTCCTCAAAAACACGCGATGTAGGCGGAAAGTCCAGCAGGCGAAAAGGACTGGACTTTTCGCAGCTAATTGAATATGCCCCTAAGACTCTAATGTTAGTTAAACAGTTAAGCCCCAATCAGGTTACAATAATCTATTATTACTTTATCTCCTTTAACCATCTGTCTAAATCGGAGGGAAATGAACAGTCTACAATCCGGGCTTCTCGCTGTGAAAACCAGGATTGTCCGGAGAAATCTCAATAGATGGAATTTGCACTGATCTCCGTTAATAATGATCAGAAACACTGCCCAGTGGCGGATTACATTAGGGGGGTTTGTCTGGCAATGAAGCTTAGAGCTACAAACTTACCCCAGATAAGAGATAACGTGGACTTGGGGTGAGGGGCGCGCTGCACATTACAGACAGCCGGGGCGCGCTGCATATTGCACTTTGGTGAGGGGCGCGCTGCACATTTCAGACAGCCGGGGTGCGCTGCACATTACAGACAGCCGGGGTGCGCTGCACATTGCACTTTGGTGAGGGGCGCGCTGCACATTGCACTTTGGTGAGGGGCGCGCTGCACATTACAGACAGCCGGGGTGCGCTGCACATTACAGACAGCCGGGGTGCGCTGCACATTGCACTTTGGTGAGGGGCGCGCTGCATATTACAGACAGCCGGGGTGCGCTGCACATTGCACTTTGGTAAGGGGCGCGCTGCATATTACAGACAGCCGGGGTGCGCTGCACATTGCACTTTGGTGAGGGGCGCGCTGCATATTACAAACAGCCGGGGCGCGCTGCACATTACAGACAGCCGGGGTGCGCTGCACATTGCACTTTGGTGAGGGGCGCGCTGCACATTACAGACAGCCGGGGCGTGCTGCACATTACAGACAGTCGAGGCGTGCTGCACATTTCAGACAGCCGGGGCGCCCTGCACATTGCACTTTGGTGAGGGGCGCACTGCACATTACAGACAGCCGGGGCGTGCTGCACATTGCACTTTGGTGAGGGGCGCGCTGCACATTACAGGCAGCCGGGGCGCGCTGCACATTGCACTTTGGTGAGGGGCGCGCTGCACATTACAGACAGCCGGGGCGTGCTGCACATTGCACTTTGGTGAGGGGCGCGCTGCACATTACAGACAGCCGGGGCACGCTGCACATTACAGACAGCCGGGGCGCGCTGCACATTACAGACAGCCGGGGCGCGCTGCACATTACAGACAGGCAGGGCGCACTGCACATTGCACTTTGGTGAGGGGCGCGTTGCACATTACAGACAGCCGGGGCGCGCTGCACATTGCACTTTGGTGAGGGGCGCGCTGCACATTACAGACAGCCGGGGCGTGCTGCACATTACAGACAGCCGAGGCGTGCTGCACATTACAGACAGCCGGGGCGCCCTGCACATTGCACTTTGGTGAGGGGCGCGCTGCACATTACAGACAGCCGGGGCGCGCTGCACATTGCACTTTGGTGAGGGGCGCGCTGCACATTACAGGCAGCCGGGGCGCGCTGCACATTGCACTTTGGTGAGGGGCGCGCTGCACATTACAGACAGCCGGGGCGCGCTGCATATTGCACTTTGGTGAGGGGCGCGCTGCACATTACAGGCAGCCGGGGCGTGCTGCACATTACAGACAGCCGGGGCGCCCTGCACATTGCACTTTGGTGAGGGGCGCTCTGCACATTACAGACAGCCGGGGCGCACTGCACATTGCACTTTGGTGAGGGGCGCGCTGCACATTACAGGCAGCCGGGGCGCGCTGCACATTGCACTTTGGTGAGGGGCGCGCTGCACATTACAGACAGCCGGTGGATGCTCAGTGTATTTAGTAACAGACTTGGGGGAAATTTATCAAGCCATCTAAATAGAGAGTGGAGGTGTTGCCTATAGTAACCAATTAGATTCTAACGATCATCTATTACTTTTTTATAAAAGGATGGCTGGAAGCTGGTTGCTATGGGCGACAACTCAACTTGTCCACTTTGGAAAGTTTGATACATCTCACCCTTGGGGTGATAAAGTTCTAACGAACATTTAAATGTGACAGTGTCCCACACGGATTTGGGCAGAACTGAACCTGTTCTTGTGGGTAACCAGGTAGGTGAGAAGTGTGTGAGTGGGTGGCGGGATAGGGGAGGGGGTATCTGAGCCAATGCAGATTTAACGCCCCCTACTGACTGTAATCTGGGGTGTAATCTGGCGGAAGTCATTAGAACAGCGTGCAGTAACACAATATTACACAGGACATGTCTTATATATAACGTAATATGAGTTAGGTTACACTGTACACGTTGGCTTGTACTTACTTTCAATGTCATTTAATAATTTTTCTCGTCGGATACGAGTAATTACTGCAGTCAGGGAAAAAAAGAGTTTATAAATACACAGCAGAGAGCCAATGGCGCAGGGGCGTGGGGGGAGGGGCAGACTAGGCTAAGACAGGAGCTCTAACGAGCAGAATGCAGACTGATAGAAGCAGCTTTACACAGCAGAAAGGAGCAGAGATAACGGGTCCCCCTCTATCCCGGAGCCCAAACCCAGCGCTGATTACACAGAACCCGCACCGGGCCCGTCTAGAGAATATCTTATGTTTATAGGTCACTATATAATGG
>JAUIMM010003739.1:0-39517 GCA_031769625.1 Taudactylus pleione
GCTCAAAATTTCACTGGATGTGTTGAAGACCAAGACCCACAAATGTGATGTGAAATGGTTTTTCTCCCATGTTGCGTTTAAGAGAAAACAGCAAATGCACGTTTTAGGCCAAAATGCATTGAAAGCAATGGAAACAACAAAAGTGCATACTTTGTGTTATCTCCTCTTGTAGCAAACACAGACAGCTCAAAATTTCACTGGATGTGTTGAAGACCAAGACCCACAAATGTGATGTGAAATGGTTTTTCTCCCATGTTGCGTTTAAGAGAAAACAGCAATTGCTCGTTTTAGCCCAAAATGCATTGAAAGCAAAGGAAACAACAAAAGCGCATACTTTGTGTTATCTCCTCTTGTAGCAAACACAGGCAGCTCAAAATTTCACTGGATGTGTTGAAGACCAAGACCAACAAATGTGATGTGAAATGGTTTTTCTCCCAAGTTGCGTTTAAGAGAAAACAGCAAATGCACGTTTTAGGCCAAAATGCATTGAAAGCAATGGAAACAACAAAAGCGCATACGTTGTGTTATCTCCTCTTGTAGCAAACACAGACAGCTCAAAATTTCACTGGATGTGTTGAAGACCAAGACCCACAAATGTGATGTGAAATGGTTTTTCTCCCATGTTGCGTTTAAGAGAAAACAGCAATTGCTCGTTTTAGCCCAAAATGCATTGAAAGCAAAGGAAACAACAAAAGCGCATACTTTGTGTTATCTCCTCTTGTAGCAAACACAGGCAGCTCAAAATTTCACTGGATGTGTTGAAGACCAAGACCCACAAATGTGATGTGAAATGGTTTTTCTCCCATGTTGCGTTTAAGAGAAAACAGCAAATGCACCTTTTTAGGCCAAAATGCATTGAAAGCAATGGAAACAACAAAAGCGCATACTTTGTGTTATCTCCTCTTGTAGCAAACACAGGCAGCTCAAAATTTCACTGGATGTGTTGAAGACCAAGACCCACAAATGTGATGTGAAATGGTTTTTCTCCCATGTCGCATTTAAGAGAAAACAGCAAATGCACGTTTTAGGCCAAAATGCATTGAAAGCAATGGAAACAACAAAAGCGCATACTTTGTGTTATCTCCTCTTGTAGCAAACACAGACAGCTCAAAATTTCACTGGATGTGTTGAAGACCAAGACCCACAAATGTGATGTGAAATGGTTTTTCTTCCATGTTGCGTTTAAGAGAAAACAGCAATTGCATGTTTTAGTCCAAAATGCATTGAAAGCAATGGAAACAACAAAAGCGCATACTTTGTGTTATCTCCTCTTGAAGCAAACACAGGCAGCTCAAAATTTCACTGAATGTGTTGAAGACCAAGACCAACAAATGTGATGTGAAATGGTTTTTCTCCCATGTTGCGTTTAAGAGAAAACAGCAAATGCACGTTTTAGGCCAAAATGCATTGAAAGCAATGGAAACAACGAAAGTGCATACTTTGTGTTATCTCCTCTTGTAGCAAACACAGACAGCTCAAAATTTCACTGGATGTGTTGAAGACCAAGACCCACAAATGTGATGTGAAATGGTTTTTCTCCCATGTTGCGTTTAAGAGAAAACAGCAATTGCTCGTTTTAGGCCAAAATGCATTGAAAGCAATGGAAACAACAAAAGCGCATACTTTGTGTTATCTCCTCTTGTAGCAAACACAGACAGCTCAAAATTTCACTGGATGTGTTGAAGACCAAGACCCACAAATGTGATGTGAAATGGTTTTTCTCCCATGTTGCGTTTAAGAGAAAACAGCAAATGCACCTTTTTAGGCCAAAATGCATTGAAAGCAATGGAAACAACAAAAGCGCATACTTTGTGTTATCTCCTCTTGTAGCAAACACAGACAGCTCAAAATTTCACTGGATGTGTTGAAGACCAAGACCCACAAATGTGATGTGAAATGGTTTTACTCCCATGTTGCGTTTAAGAGAAAACAGCAATTGCTCGTTTTAGGCCAAAATGCTTTGAAAGCAATGGAACCAACAAAAGCGCATACTTTGTGTTATCTCCTCTTGTAGCAAACACAGATAGCTCAAAATTTCACTGGATGTGTTGAAGACCAAGACCCACAAATGTGATGTGAAATGGTTTTTCTCCCATGTTGAATTTAAGAGAAAACAGCAATTGCACGTTTTAGGCCAAAATGCATTGAAAGCAATAGAAACCACAAAAGCGCATACTTTGTGTTATCTCCTCTTGTAGCAAACACAGGCAGCTCAAAATTTCACTGGATGTGTTGAAGACCAAGACCAACAAATGTGATGTGAAATGGTTTTTCTCCCATGTTGCGTTTAAGAGAAAACAGCAAATGCAAGTTTTAGGCCAAAATGCATAGAAAGCAATGGAAACAACAAAAGTGCATACTTTGTGTTATCTCCTCTTGTAGCAAACACAGACAGCTCAAAATTTCACTGGATGTGTTGAAGACCAAGACCCACAAATGTGATGTGAAATGGTTTTTCTCCCATGTTGCGTTTAAGAGAAAACAGCAATTGCTCGTTTTAGGCCAAAATGCATTGAAAGCAATGGAAACAACAAAAGCGCATACTTTGTGTTATCTCCTCTTGTAGCAAACACAGACAGCTAAAAATTTCACTGGATGTGTTGAAGACCAAGACCCACAAATGTGATGTGAAATGGTTTTTCTCCCTTTTTGCGTTTAAGAGAAAACAGCAATTGCACGTTTTAGGCCAAAATGCTTTGAAAGCAATGGAAACAACAAAAGCGCATACTTTGTGTTATCTCCTCTTGTAGCAAACACAGACAGCTCAAAATTTCACTGGATGTGTTGAAGACCAAGACCCACAAATGTGATGTGAAATGGTTTTTCTCCCATGTTGCGTTTAAGAGAAAACAGCAAATGCACGTTTTAGGCCAAAATGCATTGAAAGCAATGGAAACAACAAAAGTGCATACTTTGTGTTATCTCCTCTTGTAGCAAACACAGACAGCTCAAAATTTCACTGGATGTGTTGAAGACCAAGACCCACAAATGTGATGTGAAATGGTTTTTCTCCCATGTTGCGTTTAAGAGAAAACAGCAATTGCTCGTTTTAGGCCAAAATGCATTGAAAGCAATGGAAACAACAAAAGCGCATACTTTGTGTTATCTCCTCTTGTAGCAAACACAGACAGCTAAAAATTTCACTGGATGTGTTGAAGACCAAGACCCACAAATGTGATGTGAAATGGTTTTTCTCCCTTTTTGCGTTTAAGAGAAAACAGCAATTGCACGTTTTAGGCCAAAATGCTTTGAAAGCAATGGAAACAACAAAAGCGCATACTTTGTGTTATCTCCTCTTGTAGCAAACACAGACAGCTCAAAATTTCACTGGATGTGTTGAAGACCAAGACCCACAAATGTGATGTGAAATGGTTTTTCTCCCATGTTGCGTTTAAGAGAAAACAGCAATTGCTCGTTTTAGCCCAAAATGCATTGAAAGCAAAGGAAACAACAAAAGCGCATACTTTGTGTTATCTCCTCTTGTAGCAAACACAGGCAGCTCAAAATTTCACTAGATGTGTTGAAGACCAAGACCAACAAATGTGATGTGAAATGGTTTTTCTCCCAAGTTGCGTTTAAGAGAAAACAGCAAATGCACGTTTTAGGCCAAAATGCATTGAAAGCAATGGAAACAACAAAAGCGCATACGTTGTGTTATCTCCTCTTGTAGCAAACACAGACAGCTCAAAATTTCACTGGATGTGTTGAAGACCAAGACCCACAAATGTGATGTGAAATGGTTTTTCTCCCATGTTGCGTTTAAGAGAAAACAGCAATTTCTTCTTTTAGGCCAAAATGCATTGAAAACAATGGAAACAACAAAAGCGCAAACTTTGTGTTATCTCCTCTTGTAGCAAACACAGACAGCTCAAAATTTCACTGGATGTGTTGAAGACCAAGACCCACAAATGTGATGTGAAATGGTTTTTCTCCAATGTTGCGTTTAAGAGAAAACAGCAATTGCTCGTTTTAGGCCAAAATGCATTGAAAGCAATGGAAACAACAAAAGCGCATACTTTGTGATATCTCCTCTTGTAGCAAACACAGACAGCTCAAAATTTCACTGGATGTGTTGAAGACCAAGACCCACAAATGTGATGTGAAATGGTTTTTCTCCCATGTTGCGTTTAAGAGAAAACAGCAATTGCACGTTTTAGGTCAAAATGCTTTGAAAGCAATGGAAACAACAAAAGCGCATACTTTGTGTTATCTCCTCTTGTAGCAAACACAGACAGCTCAATATTTCACTGGATGTGTTGAAGACCAAGACCCACAAATGTGATGTGAAATGGTTTTTCTCCCATGTTGCGTTTAAGAGAAAACAGCAAATGCACGTTTTAGGCCAAAATGCATTGAAAGCAATGGAAACAACAAAAGTGCATACTTTGTGTTATCTCCTCTTGTAGCAAACACAGACAGCTCAAAATTTCACTGGATGTGTTGAAGACCAAGACCAACAAATGTGATGTGAAATGGTTTTTCTCCCATGTTGCATTTAAGAGAAAACAGCAATTGCTCGTTTTAGGCAAAAATGCATTGAAAGCAATGGAACCAACAAAAGCGCATACTTTGTGTTATCTCCTCTTGTAGCAAACACAGACAGCTCAAAATTTCACTGGATGTGTTGAAGACCAAGACCAACAAATGTGATGTGAAATGGTTTTTCTCCCATGTTGCGTTAAAGAGAAAACAGCAATTGCACGTTTTAGGCCAAAATGCATTGAAAGCAATGGAAACAACAAAAGCGCATACTTTGTGTTATCTCCTCTTGTAGCAAACACAGGCAGCTCAAAATTTCACTGGATGTGTTGAAGACCAAGACCCACAAATGTGATGTGAAATGGTTTTTCTCCCTTTTTGCGTTTAAGAGAAAACAGCAATTGCACGTTTTAGGCCAAAATGCTTTGAAAGCAATGGAAACAACAAAAGCGCATACTTTGTGTTATCTCCTCTTGTAGCAAACACAGACAGCTCAAAATTTCACTGGATGTGTTGAAGACCAAGACCCACAAATGTGATGTGAAATGGTTTTTCTCCCATGTTGCGTTTAAGAGAAAACAGCAAATGCACGTTTTAGGCCAAAATGCATTGAAAGCAATGGAAACAACAAAAGTGCATACTTTGTGTTATCTCCTCTTGTAGCAAACACAGACAGCTCAAAATTTCACTGGATGTGTTGAAGACCAAGACCCACAAATGTGATGTGAAATGGTTTTTCTCCCATGTTGCGTTTAAGAGAAAACAGCAATTGCTCGTTTTAGCCCAAAATGCATTGAAAGCAAAGGAAACAACAAAAGCGCATACTTTGTGTTATCTCCTCTTGTAGCAAACACAGGCAGCTCAAAATTTCACTGGATGTGTTGAAGACCAAGACCAACAAATGTGATGTGAAATGGTTTTTCTCCCAAGTTGCGTTTAAGAGAAAACAGCAAATGCACGTTTTAGGCCAAAATGCATTGAAAGCAATGGAAACAACAAAAGCGCATACGTTGTGTTATCTCCTCTTGTAGCAAACACAGACAGCTCAAAATTTCACTGGATGTGTTGAAGACCAAGACCCACAAATGTGATGTGAAATGGTTTTTCTCCCATGTTGCGTTTAAGAGAAAACAGCAATTGCTCGTTTTAGCCCAAAATGCATTGAAAGCAAAGGAAACAACAAAAGCGCATACTTTGTGTTATCTCCTCTTGTAGCAAACACAGGCAGCTCAAAATTTCACTGGATGTGTTGAAGACCAAGACCCACAAATGTGATGTGAAATGGTTTTTCTCCCATGTTGCGTTTAAGAGAAAACAGCAAATGCACCTTTTTAGGCCAAAATGCATTGAAAGCAATGGAAACAACAAAAGCGCATACTTTGTGTTATCTCCTCTTGTAGCAAACACAGGCAGCTCAAAATTTCACTGGATGTGTTGAAGACCAAGACCCACAAATGTGATGTGAAATGGTTTTTCTCCCATGTCGCATTTAAGAGAAAACAGCAAATGCACGTTTTAGGCCAAAATGCATTGAAAGCAATGGAAACAACAAAAGCGCATACTTTGTGTTATCTCCTCTTGTAGCAAACACAGACAGCTCAAAATTTCACTGGATGTGTTGAAGACCAAGACCCACAAATGTGATGTGAAATGGTTTTTCTTCCATGTTGCGTTTAAGAGAAAACAGCAATTGCATGTTTTAGTCCAAAATGCATTGAAAGCAATGGAAACAACAAAAGCGCATACTTTGTGTTATCTCCTCTTGAAGCAAACACAGGCAGCTCAAAATTTCACTGAATGTGTTGAAGACCAAGACCAACAAATGTGATGTGAAATGGTTTTTCTCCCATGTTGCGTTTAAGAGAAAACAGCAAATGCACGTTTTAGGCCAAAATGCATTGAAAGCAATGGAAACAACGAAAGTGCATACTTTGTGTTATCTCCTCTTGTAGCAAACACAGACAGCTCAAAATTTCACTGGATGTGTTGAAGACCAAGACCCACAAATGTGATGTGAAATGGTTTTTCTCCCATGTTGCGTTTAAGAGAAAACAGCAATTGCTCGTTTTAGGCCAAAATGCATTGAAAGCAATGGAAACAACAAAAGCGCATACTTTGTGTTATCTCCTCTTGTAGCAAACACAGACAGCTCAAAATTTCACTGGATGTGTTGAAGACCAAGACCCACAAATGTGATGTGAAATGGTTTTTCTCCCATGTTGCGTTTAAGAGAAAACAGCAAATGCACCTTTTTAGGCCAAAATGCATTGAAAGCAATGGAAACAACAAAAGCGCATACTTTGTGTTATCTCCTCTTGTAGCAAACACAGACAGCTCAAAATTTCACTGGATGTGTTGAAGACCAAGACCCACAAATGTGATGTGAAATGGTTTTACTCCCATGTTGCGTTTAAGAGAAAACAGCAATTGCTCGTTTTAGGCCAAAATGCTTTGAAAGCAATGGAACCAACAAAAGCGCATACTTTGTGTTATCTCCTCTTGTAGCAAACACAGATAGCTCAAAATTTCACTGGATGTGTTGAAGACCAAGACCCACAAATGTGATGTGAAATGGTTTTTCTCCCATGTTGAATTTAAGAGAAAACAGCAATTGCACGTTTTAGGCCAAAATGCATTGAAAGCAATAGAAACCACAAAAGCGCATACTTTGTGTTATCTCCTCTTGTAGCAAACACAGGCAGCTCAAAATTTCACTGGATGTGTTGAAGACCAAGACCAACAAATGTGATGTGAAATGGTTTTTCTCCCATGTTGCGTTTAAGAGAAAACAGCAAATGCAAGTTTTAGGCCAAAATGCATAGAAAGCAATGGAAACAACAAAAGTGCATACTTTGTGTTATCTCCTCTTGTAGCAAACACAGACAGCTCAAAATTTCACTGGATGTGTTGAAGACCAAGACCCACAAATGTGATGTGAAATGGTTTTTCTCCCATGTTGCGTTTAAGAGAAAACAGCAATTGCTCGTTTTAGGCCAAAATGCATTGAAAGCAATGGAAACAACAAAAGCGCATACTTTGTGTTATCTCCTCTTGTAGCAAACACAGACAGCTAAAAATTTCACTGGATGTGTTGAAGACCAAGACCCACAAATGTGATGTGAAATGGTTTTTCTCCCTTTTT
Organism: Taudactylus pleione; assembly: GCA_031769625.1. Taxonomy (NCBI): domain Eukaryota; kingdom Metazoa; phylum Chordata; class Amphibia; order Anura; family Myobatrachidae; genus Taudactylus; species Taudactylus pleione. The sequence continues at coordinate 7,622 of JAUIMM010003739.1, forward strand.
GCGTTTAAGAGAAAACAGCAATTGCACGTTTTAGGCCAAAATGCTTTGAAAGCAATGGAAACAACAAAAGCGCATACTTTGTGTTATCTCCTCTTGTAGCAAACACAGACAGCTCAAAATTTCACTGGATGTGTTGAAGACCAAGACCCACAAATGTGATGTGAAATGGTTTTTCTCCCATGTTGCGTTTAAGAGAAAACAGCAAATGCACGTTTTAGGCCAAAATGCATTGAAAGCAATGGAAACAACAAAAGTGCATACTTTGTGTTATCTCCTCTTGTAGCAAACACAGACAGCTCAAAATTTCACTGGATGTGTTGAAGACCAAGACCCACAAATGTGATGTGAAATGGTTTTTCTCCCATGTTGCGTTTAAGAGAAAACAGCAATTGCTCGTTTTAGGCCAAAATGCATTGAAAGCAATGGAAACAACAAAAGCGCATACTTTGTGTTATCTCCTCTTGTAGCAAACACAGACAGCTAAAAATTTCACTGGATGTGTTGAAGACCAAGACCCACAAATGTGATGTGAAATGGTTTTTCTCCCTTTTTGCGTTTAAGAGAAAACAGCAATTGCACGTTTTAGGCCAAAATGCTTTGAAAGCAATGGAAACAACAAAAGCGCATACTTTGTGTTATCTCCTCTTGTAGCAAACACAGACAGCTCAAAATTTCACTGGATGTGTTGAAGACCAAGACCCACAAATGTGATGTGAAATGGTTTTTCTCCCATGTTGCGTTTAAGAGAAAACAGCAATTGCTCGTTTTAGCCCAAAATGCATTGAAAGCAAAGGAAACAACAAAAGCGCATACTTTGTGTTATCTCCTCTTGTAGCAAACACAGGCAGCTCAAAATTTCACTAGATGTGTTGAAGACCAAGACCAACAAATGTGATGTGAAATGGTTTTTCTCCCAAGTTGCGTTTAAGAGAAAACAGCAAATGCACGTTTTAGGCCAAAATGCATTGAAAGCAATGGAAACAACAAAAGCGCATACGTTGTGTTATCTCCTCTTGTAGCAAACACAGACAGCTCAAAATTTCACTGGATGTGTTGAAGACCAAGACCCACAAATGTGATGTGAAATGGTTTTTCTCCCATGTTGCGTTTAAGAGAAAACAGCAATTTCTTCTTTTAGGCCAAAATGCATTGAAAACAATGGAAACAACAAAAGCGCAAACTTTGTGTTATCTCCTCTTGTAGCAAACACAGACAGCTCAAAATTTCACTGGATGTGTTGAAGACCAAGACCCACAAATGTGATGTGAAATGGTTTTTCTCCAATGTTGCGTTTAAGAGAAAACAGCAATTGCTCGTTTTAGGCCAAAATGCATTGAAAGCAATGGAAACAACAAAAGCGCATACTTTGTGATATCTCCTCTTGTAGCAAACACAGACAGCTCAAAATTTCACTGGATGTGTTGAAGACCAAGACCCACAAATGTGATGTGAAATGGTTTTTCTCCCATGTTGCGTTAAAGAGAAAACAGCAATTGCACGTTTTAGGCCAAAATGCATTGAAAGCAATGGAAACAACAAAAGCGCATACTTTGTGTTATCTCCTCTTGTAGCAAACACAGGCAGCTCAAAATTTCACTGGATGTGTTGAAGACCAAGACCAACAAATGTGATGTGAAATGGTTTTTCTCCCATGTTGCGTTTAAGAGAAAACAGCAATTGCACGTTTTAGGCCAAAATGCATTGAAAGCAATGGAAACAACAAAAGCGCATACTTTGTGTTATCTCCTCTTGTAGCAAACACAGACAGCTCAAAATTTCACTGGATGTGTTGAAGACCAAGACCAACAAATGTGATGTGAAATGGTTTTTCTCCCATGTTGCGTTTAAGAGAAAACAGCAAATGCACGTTATAGGCCAAAATGCATTGAAAGCAATGAAAACAACAAAAGCGCATACTTTGTGTTATCTCCTCTTGTAGCAAACACAGGCAGCTCAAAATTTCACTGGATGTGTTTAAGACCAAGACCCACAAATGTGATGTGAAATGGTTTTTCTCCCATGTTGCGTTTAAGAGAAAACAGCAAATGCACGTTTTAGGCCAAAATGCATTGAAAGCAATGGAAACAACAAAAGCGCATACTTTGTGATATCTCCTCTTGTAGCAAACACAGACAGCTCAAAATTTCACTGGATGTGTTGAAGACCAAGACCCACAAATGTGATGTGAAATGGTTTTTCTCCCATGTTGCGTTTAAGAGAAAACAGCAAATGCACGTTTTAGGCCAAAATGCATTGAAAGCAATGGAAACAACAAAAGCGCAAACTTTGTGTTATCTCCTCTTGTAGCAAACACAGGCAGCTCAAAATTTCACTGGATGTGTTGAAGACCAAGACCAACAAATGTGATGTGAAATGGTTTTTCTCCCATGTTGCGTTTAAGAGAAAACAGCAATTGCTCGATTTAGTCAAAAATGCATTGAAAGCAATGGAAACAACAAAAGCGCATACTTTGTGTTATCTCCTCTTGTAGCAAACACAGACAGCTCAAAATTTCACTGGATGTGTTGAAGACCAAGACCCACAAATGTGATGTGAAATGGTTTTTCTCCCATGTTGCGTTAAAGAGAAAACAGCAATTGCACGTTTTAGGCCAAAATGCATTGAAAGCAATGGAAACAACAAAAGCGCATACTTTGTGTTATCTCCTCTTGTAGCAAACACAGGCAGCTCAAAATTTCACTGGATGTGTTGAAGACCAAGACCAACAAATGTGATGTGAAATGGTTTTTCTCCCATGTTGCGTTTAAGAGAAAACAGCAATTGCTCGTTTTAGGCCAAAATGCATTGAAAGCAATGGAAACAACAAAAGCGCATACTTTGTGTTATCTCCTCTTGTAGCAAACACAGACAGCTCAAAATTTCACTGGATGTGTTGAAGACCAAGACCCACAAATGTGATGTGAAATGGTTTTTCTCCCATGTTGCGTTTAAGAGAAAACAGCAATTGCACGTTTTAGGTCAAAATGCTTTGAAAGCAATGGAAACAACAAAAGCGCATACTTTGTGTTATCTCCTCTTGTAGCAAACACAGACAGCTCAAAATTTCACTGGATGTGTTGAAGACCAAGACCCACAAATGTGATGTGAAATGGTTTTTCTCCCATGTTGCGTTTAAGAGAAAACAGCAAATGCACGTTTTAGGCCAAAATGCATTGAAAGCAAAGGAAACAACAAAAGTGCATACTTTGTGTTATCTCCTCTTGTAGCAAACACAGACAGCTCAAAATTTCACTGGATGTGTTGAAGACCAAGACCAACAAATGTGATGTGAAATGGTTTTTCTCCCATGTTGCGTTTAAGAGAAAACAGCAATTGCTCGTTTTAGGCAAAAATGCATTGAAAGCAATGGAACCAACAAAAGCGCATACTTTGTGTTATCTCCTCTTGTAGCAAACACAGACAGCTCAAAATTTCACTGGATGTGTTGAAGACCAAGACCCACAAATGTGATGTGAAATGGTTTTTCTCCCATGTTGCGTTAAAGAGAAAACAGCAATTGCACGTTTTAGGCCAAAATGCATTGAAAGCAATGGAAACAACAAAAGCGCATACTTTGTGTTATCTCCTCTTGTAGCAAACACAGGCAGCTCAAAATTTCACTGGATGTGTTGAAGACCAAGACCAACAAATGTGATGTGAAATGGTTTTTCTCCCATGTTGCGTTTAAGAGAAAACAGCAATTGCACGTTTTAGGCCAAAATGCATTGAAAGTAATGGAAACAACAAAAGCGCATACTTTGTGTTATCTCCTCTTGTAGCAAACACAGACAGCTCAAAATTTCACTGGATGTGTTGAAGACCAACACCAACAAATGTGATGTGAAATGGTTTTTCTCCCATGTTGCGTTTAAGAGAAAACAGCAAATGCACGTTTTAGGCCAAAATGCATTGAAAGCAATGAAAACAACAAAAGCGCATACTTTGTGTTATCTCCTCTTGTAGCAAACACAGGCAGCTCAAAATTTCACTGGATGTGTTTAAGACCAAGACCCACAAATGTGATGTGAAATGGTTTTTCTCCCATGTTGCGTTTAAGAGAAAACAGCAAATGCACGTTTTAGGCCAAAATGCATTGAAAGCAATGGAAACAACAAAAGCGCATACTTTGTGATATCTCCTCTTGTAGCAAACACAGACAGCTCAAAATTTCACTGGATATGTTGAAGACCAAGACCCACAAATGTGATGTGAAATGGTTTTAATCCCATGTTGCGTTTAAGAGAAAACAGCAAATGCACGTTTTAGGCCAAAATGCTTTGAAAGCAATGGAAACAACAAAAGCGCAAACTTTGTGTTATCTCCTCTTGTAGCAAACACAGACAGCTCAAAATTTCACTGGATGTGTTGAAGACCAAGACCCACAAATGTGATGTGAAATGGTTTTTCTCCCATGTTGCGTTAAAGAGAAAACAGCAATTGCACGTTTTAGGCCAAAATGCATTGAAAGCAATGGAAACAACAAAAGCGCATACTTTGTGTTATCTCCTCTTGTAGCAAACACAGGCAGCTCAAAATTTCACTGGATGTGTTGAAGACCAAGACCAACAAATGTGATGTGAAATGGTTTTTCTCCCATGTTGCGTTTAAGAGAAAACAGCATATGCACGTTTTAGGCCAAAATGCATTGAAAGCAATGGAAACAACAAAAGCGCATACTTTGTGTTATCTCCTCTTGTAGCAAACACAGACAGCTCAAAATTTCACTGGATGTGTTGAAGACCAAGACCCACAAATGTGATGTGAAATGGTTTTTCTCCCATGTTGCGTTAAAGAGAAAACAGCAATTGCACGTTTTAGGCCAAAATGCATTGAAAGCAATGGAAACAACAAAAGCGCATACTTTGTGTTATCTCCTCTTGTAGCAAACACAGGCAGCTCAAAATTTCACTGGATGTGTTGAAGACCAAGACCAACAAATGTGATGTGAAATGGTTTTTCTCCCATGTTGCATTTAAGAGAAAACAGCAATTGCACGTTTTAGGCCAAAATGCATTGAAAGCAATGGAAACAACAAAAGCGCATACTTTGTGTTATCTCCTCTTGTAGCAAACACAGACAGCTCAAAATTTCACTGGATGTGTTGAAGACCAAGACCCACAAATGTGATGTGAAATGGTTTTTCTCCCATGTTGCGTTAAAGAGAAAACAGCAATTGCACGTTTTAGGCCAAAATGCATTGAAAGCAATGGAAACAACAAAAGCGCATACTTTGTTTTATCTCCTCTTGTAGCAAACACAGGCAGCTCAAAATTTCACAGGATGTGTTGAAGACCAAGACCAACAAATGTGATGTGAAATGGTTTTTCTCCCATGTTGCGTTTAAGAGAAAACAGCAATTGCACGTTTTAGGCCAAAATGCATTGAAAGCAATGAAAACAACAAAAGCGCATACTTTGTGTTATCTCCTCTTGTAGCAAACACAGGCAGCTCAAAATTTCACTGGATGTGTTGAAGACCAAGACCCACAAATGTGATGTGAAATGGTTTTTCTCCCATGTTGCGTTTAAGAGAAAACAGCAAATGCACGTTTTAGGCCAAAATGCATTGAAGCAATGGAAACAACAAAAGCGCAAACTTTGTGTTATCTCCTCTTGTAGCAAACACAGGCAGCTCAAAATTTCACTGGATGTGTTGAAGACCAAGACCAACAAATGTGATGTGAAATGGTTTTTCTCCCATGTTGCGTTTAAGAGAAAACAGCAATTGCTCGATTTAGGCAAAAATGCATTGAAAGCAATGGAAACAACAAAAGCGCATACTTTGTGTTATCTCCTCTTGTAGCAAACACAGACAGCTCAAAATTTCACTGGATGTGTTGAAGACCAAGACCCACAAATGTGATGTGAAATGGTTTTTCTCCCATGTTGCGTTAAAGAGAAAACAGCAATTGCACGTTTTAGGCCAAAATGCATTGAAAGCAATGGAAACAACAAAAGCGCATACTTTGTGTTATCTCCTCTTGTAGCAAACACAGGCAGCTCAAAATTTCACTGGATGTGTTGAAGACCAAGACCAACAAATGTGATGTGAAATGGTTTTTCTCCCATGTTGCGTTTAAGAGAAAACAACAATTGCACGTTTTAGGCCAAAATGCATTGAAAGCAATGGAAACAACAAAAGCGCATACTTTGTGTTATCTCCTCTTGTAGCAAACACAGACAGCTCAAAATTTCACTGGATGTGTTGAAGACCAAGACCAACAAATGTGATGTGAAATGGTTTTTCTCCCATGTTGCGTTTAAGAGAAGACAGCAAATGCACGTTTTAGGCCAAAATGCATTGAAAGCAATGAAAACAACAAAAGCGCATACTTTGTGTTATCTCCTCTTGTAGCAAACACAGGCAGCTCAAAATTTCACTGGATGTGTTTAAGACCAAGACCCACAAATGTGATGTGAAATGGTTTTTCTCCCATGTTGCGTTTAAGAGAAAACAGCAAATGCACGTTTTAGGCCAAAATGCATTGAAAGCAATGGAAACAACAAAAGCGCATACTTTGTGATATCTCCTCTTGTAGCAAACACAGACAGCTCAAAATTTCACTGGATGTGTTGAAGACCAAGACCCACAAATGTGATGTGAAATGGTTTTTCTCCCATGTTGCGTTTAAGAGAAAACAGCAAATGCAAGTTTTAGGCCAAAATGCATAGAAAGCAATGGAAACAACAAAAGTGCATACTTTGTGTTATCTCCTCTTGTAGCAAACACAGACAGCTCAAAATTTCACTGGATGTGTTGAAGACCAAGACCCACAAATGTGATGTGAAATGGTTTTTCTCCCATGTTGCGTTTAAGAGAAAACAGCAATTGCTCGTTTTAGGCCAAAATGCATTGAAAGCAATGGAAACAACAAAAGCGCATACTTTGTGTTATCTCCTCTTGTAGCAAACACAGACAGCTAAAAATTTCACTGGATGTGTTGAAGACCAAGACCCACAAATGTGATGTGAAATGGTTTTTCTCCCTTTTTGCGTTTAAGAGAAAACAGCAATTGCACGTTTTAGGCCAAAATGCTTTGAAAGCAATGGAAACAACAAAAGCGCATACTTTGTGTTATCTCCTCTTGTAGCAAACACAGACAGCTCAAAATTTCACTGGATGTGTTGAAGACCAAGACCCACAAATGTGATGTGAAATGGTTTTTCTCCCATGTTGCGTTTAAGAGAAAACAGCAAATGCACGTTTTAGGCCAAAATGCATTGAAAGCAATGGAAACAACAAAAGTGCATACTTTGTGTTATCTCCTCTTGTAGCAAACACAGACAGCTCAAAATTTCACTGGATGTGTTGAAGACCAAGACCCACAAATGTGATGTGAAATGGTTTTTCTCCCATGTTGCGTTTAAGAGAAAACAGCAATTGCTCGTTTTAGCCCAAAATGCATTGAAAGCAAAGGAAACAACAAAAGCGCATACTTTGTGTTATCTCCTCTTGTAGCAAACACAGGCAGCTCAAAATTTCACTGGATGTGTTGAAGACCAAGACCAACAAATGTGATGTGAAATGGTTTTTCTCCCAAGTTGCGTTTAAGAGAAAACAGCAAATGCACGTTTTAGGCCAAAATGCATTGAAAGCAATGGAAACAACAAAAGCGCATACGTTGTGTTATCTCCTCTTGTAGCAAACACAGACAGCTCAAAATTTCACTGGATGTGTTGAAGACCAAGACCCACAAATGTGATGTGAAATGGTTTTTCTCCCATGTTGCGTTTAAGAGAAAACAGCAATTGCTCGTTTTAGCCCAAAATGCATTGAAAGCAAAGGAAACAACAAAAGCGCATACTTTGTGTTATCTCCTCTTGTAGCAAACACAGGCAGCTCAAAATTTCACTGGATGTGTTGAAGACCAAGACCCACAAATGTGATGTGAAATGGTTTTTCTCCCATGTTGCGTTTAAGAGAAAACAGCAAATGCACGTTTTAGGCCAAAATGCATTGAAAGCAATGGAAACAACAAAAGCGCAAACTTTGTGTTATCTCCTCTTGTAGCAAACACAGGCAGCTCAAAATTTCACTGGATGTGTTGAAGACCAAGACCAACAAATGTGATGTGAAATGGTTTTTCTCCCATGTTGCGTTTAAGAGAAAACAGCAATTGCTCGATTTAGGCAAAAATGCATTGAAAGCAATGGAAACAACAAAAGCGCATACTTTGTGTTATCTCCTCTTGTAGCAAACACAGACAGCTCAAAATTTCACTGGATGTGTTGAAGACCAAGACCCACAAATGTGATGTGAAATGGTTTTTCTCCCATGTTGCGTTAAAGAGAAAACAGCAATTGCACGTTTTAGGCCAAAATGCATTGAAAGCAATGGAAACAACAAAAGCGCATACTTTGTGTTATCTCCTCTTGTAGCAAACACAGGCAGCTCAAAATTTCACTGGATGTGTTGAAGACCAAGACCAACAAATGTGATGTGAAATGGTTTTTCTCCCATGTTGCGTTTAAGAGAAAACAACAATTGCACGTTTTAGGCCAAAATGCATTGAAAGCAATGGAAACAACAAAAGCGCATACTTTGTGTTATCTCCTCTTGTAGCAAACACAGACAGCTCAAAATTTCACTGGATGTGTTGAAGACCAAGACCAACAAATGTGATGTGAAATGGTTTTTCTCCCATGTTGCGTTTAAGAGAAGACAGCAAATGCACGTTTTAGGCCAAAATGCATTGAAAGCAATGAAAACAACAAAAGCGCATACTTTGTGTTATCTCCTCTTGTAGCAAACACAGGCAGCTCAAAATTTCACTGGATGTGTTTAAGACCAAGACCCACAAATGTGATGTGAAATGGTTTTTCTCCCATGTTGCGTTTAAGAGAAAACAGCAAATGCACGTTTTAGGCCAAAATGCATTGAAAGCAATGGAAACAACAAAAGCGCATACTTTGTGATATCTCCTCTTGTAGCAAACACAGACAGCTCAAAATTTCACTGGATGTGTTGAAGACCAAGACCCACAAATGTGATGTGAAATGGTTTTTCTCCCATGTTGCGTTTAAGAGAAAACAGCAAATGCAAGTTTTAGGCCAAAATGCATAGAAAGCAATGGAAACAACAAAAGTGCATACTTTGTGTTATCTCCTCTTGTAGCAAACACAGACAGCTCAAAATTTCACTGGATGTGTTGAAGACCAAGACCCACAAATGTGATGTGAAATGGTTTTTCTCCCTTGTTGCGTTTAAGAGAAAACAGCAATTGCTCGTTTTAGGCCAAAATGCATTGAAAGCAATGGAAACAACAAAAGCGCATACTTTGTGTTATCTCCTCTTGTAGCAAACACAGACAGCTAAAAATTTCACTGGATGTGTTGAAGACCAAGACCCACAAATGTGATGTGAAATGGTTTTTCTCCCTTTTTGCGTTTAAGAGAAAACAGCAATTGCACGTTTTAGGCCAAAATGCTTTGAAAGCAATGGAAACAACAAAAGCGCATACTTTGTGTTATCTCCTCTTGTAGCAAACACAGACAGCTCAAAATTTCACTGGATGTGTTGAAGACCAAGACCCACAAATGTGATGTGAAATGGTTTTTCTCCCATGTTGCGTTTAAGAGAAAACAGCAAATGCACGTTTTAGGCCAAAATGCATTGAAAGCAATGGAAACAACAAAAGTGCATACTTTGTGTTATCTCCTCTTGTAGCAAACACAGACAGCTCAAAATTTCACTGGATGTGTTGAAGACCAAGACCCACAAATGTGATGTGAAATGGTTTTTCTCCCATGTTGCGTTTAAGAGAAAACAACAATTGCTCGTTTTAGCCCAAAATGCATTGAAAGCAAAGGAAACAACAAAAGCGCATACTTTGTGTTATCTCCTCTTGTAGCAAACACAGGCAGCTCAAAATTTCACTGGATGTGTTGAAGACCAAGACCAACAAATGTGATGTGAAATGGTTTTTCTCCCAAGTTGCGTTTAAGAGAAAACAGCAAATGCACGTTTTAGGCCAAAATGCATTGAAAGCAATGGAAACAACAAAAGCGCATACGTTGTGTTATCTCCTCTTGTAGCAAACACAGACAGCTCAAAATTTCACTGGATGTGTTGAAGACCAAGACCCACAAATGTGATGTGAAATGGTTTTTCTCCCATGTTGCGTTTAAGAGAAAACAGCAATTGCTCGTTTTAGCCCAAAATGCATTGAAAGCAAAGGAAACAACAAAAGCGCATACTTTGTGTTATCTCCTCTTGTAGCAAACACAGGCAGCTCAAAATTTCACTGGATGTGTTGAAGACCAAGACCCACAAATGTGATGTGAAATGGTTTTTCTCCCATGTTGCGTTTAAGAGAAAACAGCAAATGCACCTTTTTAGGCCAAAATGCATTGAAAGCAATGGAAACAACAAAAGCGCATACTTTGTGTTATCTCCTCTTGTAGCAAACACAGGCAGCTCAAAATTTCACTGGATGTGTTGAAGACCAAGACCCACAAATGTGATGTGAAATGGTTTTTCTCCCATGTCGCATTTAAGAGAAAACAGCAAATGCACGTTTTAGGCCAAAATGCATTGAAAGCAATGGAAACAACAAAAGCGCATACTTTGTGTTATCTCCTTTTGTAGCAAACACAGACAGCTCAAAATTTCACTGGATGTGTTGAAGACCAAGACCCACAAATGTGATGTGAAATGGTTTTTCTCCCATGTTGCGTTTAAGAGAAAACAGCAATTGCATGTTTTAGTCCAAAATGCATTGAAAGCAATGGAAACAACAAAAGCGCATACTTTGTGTTATCTCCTCTTGAAGCAAACACAGGCAGCTCAAAATTTCACTGAATGTGTTGAAGACCAAGACCAACAAATGTGATGTGAAATGGTTTTTCTCCCATGTTGCGTTTAAGAGAAAACAGCAAATGCACGTTTTAGGCCAAAATGCATTGAAAGCAATGGAAACAACGAAAGTGCATACTTTGTGTTATCTCCTCTTGTAGCAAACACAGACAGCTCAAAATTTCACTGGATGTGTTGAAGACCAAGACCCACAAATGTGATGTGAAATGGTTTTTCTCCCATGTTGCGTTTAAGAGAAAACAGCAATTGCTCGTTTTAGGCCAAAATGCATTGAAAGCAATGGAAACAACAAAAGCGCATACTTTGTGTTATCTCCTCTTGTAGCAAACACAGACAGCTCAAAATTTCACTGGATGTGTTGAAGACCAAGACCAACAAATGTGATGTGAAATGGTTTTTCTCCCATGTTGCGTTTAAGAGAAAACAGCAAATGCACCTTTTTAGGCCAAAATGCATTGAAAGCAATGGAAACAACAAAAGCGCATACTTTGTGTTATCTCCTCTTGTAGCAAACACAGACAGCTCAAAATTTCACTGGATGTGTTGAAGACCAAGACCCACAAATGTGATGTGAAATGGTTTTTCTCCCATGTTGCGTTAAAGAGAAAACAGCAATTGCACGTTTTAGGCCAAAATGCATTGAAAGCAATGGAAACAACAAAAGCGCATACTTTGTGTTATCTCCTCTTGTAGCAAACACAGGCAGCTCAAAATTTCACTGGATGTGTTGAAGACCAAGACCAACAAATGTGATGTGAAATGGTTTTTCTCCCATGTTGCGTTTAAGAGAAAACAACAATTGCACGTTTTAGGCCAAAATGCATTGAAAGCAATGGAAACAACAAAAGCGCATACTTTGTGTTATCTCCTCTTGTAGCAAACACAGACAGCTCAAAATTTCACTGGATGTGTTGAAGACCAAGACCAACAAATGTGATGTGAAATGGTTTTTCTCCCATGTTGCGTTTAAGAGAAGACAGCAAATGCACGTTTTAGGCCAAAATGCATTGAAAGCAATGAAAACAACAAAAGCGCATACTTTGTGTTATCTCCTCTTGTAGCAAACACAGGCAGCTCAAAATTTCACTGGATGTGTTTAAGACCAAGACCCACAAATGTGATGTGAAATGGTTTTTCTCCCATGTTGCGTTTAAGAGAAAACAGCAAATGCACGTTTTAGGCCAAAATGCATTGAAAGCAATGGAAACAACAAAAGCGCATACTTTGTGATATCTCCTCTTGTAGCAAACACAGACAGCTCAAAATTTCACTGGATGTGTTGAAGACCAAGACCCACAAATGTGATGTGAAATGGTTTTTCTCCCATGTTGCGTTTAAGAGAAAACAGCAAATGCAAGTTTTAGGCCAAAATGCATAGAAAGCAATGGAAACAACAAAAGTGCATACTTTGTGTTATCTCCTCTTGTAGCAAACACAGACAGCTCAAAATTTCACTGGATGTGTTGAAGACCAAGACCCACAAATGTGATGTGAAATGGTTTTTCTCCCTTGTTGCGTTTAAGAGAAAACAGCAATTGCTCGTTTTAGGCCAAAATGCATTGAAAGCAATGGAAACAACAAAAGCGCATACTTTGTGTTATCTCCTCTTGTAGCAAACACAGACAGCTAAAAATTTCACTGGATGTGTTGAAGACCAAGACCCACAAATGTGATGTGAAATGGTTTTTCTCCCTTTTTGCGTTTAAGAGAAAACAGCAATTGCACGTTTTAGGCCAAAATGCTTTGAAAGCAATGGAAACAACAAAAGCGCATACTTTGTGTTATCTCCTCTTGTAGCAAACACAGACAGCTCAAAATTTCACTGGATGTGTTGAAGACCAAGACCCACAAATGTGATGTGAAATGGTTTTTCTCCCATGTTGCGTTTAAGAGAAAACAGCAAATGCACGTTTTAGGCCAAAATGCATTGAAAGCAATGGAAACAACAAAAGTGCATACTTTGTGTTATCTCCTCTTGTAGCAAACACAGACAGCTCAAAATTTCACTGGATGTGTTGAAGACCAAGACCCACAAATGTGATGTGAAATGGTTTTTCTCCCATGTTGCGTTTAAGAGAAAACAGCAATTGCTCGTTTTAGCCCAAAATGCATTGAAAGCAAAGGAAACAACAAAAGCGCATACTTTGTGTTATCTCCTTATGTAGCAAACACAGGCAGCTCAAAATTTCACTGGATGTGTTGAAGACCAAGACCCACAAATGTGATGTGAAATGGTTTTTCTCCCATGTTGCGTTTAAGAGAAAACAGCAAATGCACCTTTTTAGGCCAAAATGCATTGAAAGCAATGGAAACAACAAAAGCGCATACTTTGTGTTATCTCCTCTTGTAGCAAACACAGGCAGCTCAAAATTTCACTGGATGTGTTGAAGACCAAGACCCACAAATGTGATGTGAAATGGTTTTTCTCCCATGTCGCATTTAAGAGAAAACAGCAAATGCACGTTTTAGGCCAAAATGCATTGAAAGCAATGGAAACAACAAAAGCGCATACTTTGTGTTATCTCCTCTTGTAGCAAACACAGACAGCTCAAAATTTCACTGGATGTGTTGAAGACCAAGACCCACAAATGTGATGTGAAATGGTTTTTCTCCCATGTTGCGTTTAAGAGAAAACAGCAATTGCATGTTTTAGTCCAAAATGCATTGAAAGCAATGGAAACAACAAAAGCGCATACTTTGTGTTATCTCCTCTTGAAGCAAACACAGGCAGCTCAAAATTTCACTGAATGTGTTGAAGACCAAGACCAACAAATGTGATGTGAAATGGTTTTTCTCCCATGTTGCGTTTAAGAGAAAACAGCAAATGCACGTTTTAGGCCAAAATGCATTGAAAGCAATGGAAACAACGAAAGTGCATACTTTGTGTTATCTCCTCTTGTAGCAAACACAGACAGCTCAAAATTTCACTGGATGTGTTGAAGACCAAGACCCACAAATGTGATGTGAAATGGTTTTTCTCCCATGTTGCGTTTAAGAGAAAACAGCAATTGCTCGTTTTAGGCCAAAATGCATTGAAAGCAATGGAAACAACAAAAGCGCATACTTTGTGTTATCTCCTCTTGTAGCAAACACAGACAGCTCAAAATTTCACTGGATGTGTTGAAGACCAAGACCCACAAATGTGATGTGAAATGGTTTTTCTCCCATGTTGCGTTTAAGAGAAAACAGCAAATGCACCTTTTTAGGCCAAAATGCATTGAAAGCAATGGAAACAACAAAAGCGCATACTTTGTGTTATCTCCTCTTGTAGCAAACACAGACAGCTCAAAATTTCACTGGATGTGTTGAAGACCAAGACCCACAAATGTGATGTGAAATGGTTTTACTCCCATGTTGCGTTTAAGAGAAAACAGCAATTGCTCGTTTTAGGCCAAAATGCTTTGAAAGCAATGGAACCAACAAAAGCGCATACTTTGTGTTATCTCCTCTTGTAGCAAACACAGATAGCTCAAAATTTCACTGGATGTGTTGAAGACCAAGACCCACAAATGTGATGTGAAATGGTTTTTCTCCCATGTTGAATTTAAGAGAAAACAGCAATTGCACGTTTTAGGCCAAAATGCATTGAAGGCAATGGAAACCACAAAAGCGCATACTTTGTGTTATCTCCTCTTGTAGCAAACACAGGCAGCTCAAAATTTCACTGGATGTGTTGAAGACCAAGACCAACAAATATGATGTGAAATGGTTTTTCTCCCATGTTGCGTTTAAGAGAAAACAGCAAATGCAAGTTTTAGGCCAAAATGCATAGAAAGCAATGGAAACAACAAAAGTGCATACTTTGTGTTATCTCCTCTTGTAGCAAACACAGACAGCTCAAAATTTCACTGGATGTGTTGAAGACCAAGACCCACAAATGTGATGTGAAATGGTTTTTCTCCCATGTTGCGTTTAAGAGAAAACAGCAATTGCTCGTTTTAGGCCAAAATGCATTGAAAGCAATGGAAACAACAAAAGCGCATACTTTGTGTTATCTCCTCTTGTAGCAAACACAGACAGCTAAAAATTTCACTGGATGTGTTGAAGACCAAGACCCACAAATGTGATGTGAAATGGTTTTTCTCCCTTTTTGCGTTTAAGAGAAAACAGCAATTGCACGTTTAAGGCCAAAATGCTTTGAAAGCAATGGAAACAACAAAAGCGCATACTTTGTGTTATCTCCTCTTGTAGCAAACACAGACAGCTCAAAATTTCACTGGATGTGTTGAAGACCAAGACCCACAAATGTGATGTGAAATGGTTTTTCTCCCATGTTGCGTTTAAGAGAAAACAGCAAATGCACGTTTTAGGCCAAAATGCATTGAAAGCAATGGAAACAACAAAAGTGCATACTTTGTGTTATCTCCTCTTGTAGCAAACACAGACAGCTCAAAATTTCACTGGATGTGTTGAAGACCAAGACCCACAAATGTGATGTGAAATGGTTTTTCTCCCATGTTGCGTTTAAGAGAAAACAGCAATTGCTCGTTTTAGCCCAAAATGCATTGAAAGCAAAGGAAACAACAAAAGCGCATACTTTGTGTTATCTCCTCTTGTAGCAAACACAGGCAGCTCAAAATTTCACTAGATGTGTTGAAGACCAAGACCAACAAATGTGATGTGAAATGGTTTTTCTCCCAAGTTGCGTTTAAGAGAAAACAGCAAATGCACGTTTTAGGCCAAAATGCATTGAAAGCAATGGAAACAACAAAAGCGCATAGGTTGTGTTATCTCCTCTTGTAGCAAACACAGACAGCTCAAAATTTCACTGGATGTGTTGAAGACCAAGACCCACAAATGTGATGTGAAATGGTTTTTCTCCCATGTTGCGTTTAAGAGAAAACAGCAATTTCTTCTTTTAGGCCAAAATGCATTGAAAACAATGGAAACAACAAAAGCGCAAACTTTGTGTTATCTCCTCTTGTAGCAAACACAGACAGCTCAAAATTTCACTGGATGTGTTGAAGACCAAGACCCACAAATGTGATGTGAAATGGTTTTTCTCCAATGTTGCATTTAAGAGAAAACAGCAAATGCACGTTTTAGGCCAAAATGCATTGAAAGCAATGGAAACAACAAAAGCGCATACTTTGTGTTATCTCCTCTTGTAGCAAACACAGACAGCTCAAAATTTCACTGGATGTGTTGAAGACCAAGACCCACAAATGTGATGTGAAATGGTTTTTCTCCCATGTTGCGTTTAAGAGAAAACAGCAATTGCTCGTTTTAGGCCAAAATGCATTGAAAGCAATGGAAACAACAAAAGCGCATACTTTGTGATATCTCCTCTTGTAGCAAACACAGACAGCTCAAAATTTCACTGGATGTGTTGAAGACCAAGACCCACAAATGTGATGTGAAATGGTTTTTCTCCCATGTTGCGTTAAAGAGAAAACAGCAATTGCACGTTTTAGGCCAAAATGCATTGAAAGCAATGGAAACAACAAAAGCGCATACTTTGTGTTATCTCCTCTTGTAGCAAACACAGGCAGCTCAAAATTTCACTGGATGTGTTGAAGACCAAGACCAACAAATGTGATGTGAAATGGTTTTTCTCCCATGTTGCGTTTAAGAGAAAACAGCAATTGCACGTTTTAGGCCAAAATGCATTGAAAGCAATGGAAACAACAAAAGCGCATACTTTGTGTTATCTCCTCTTGTAGCAAACACAGACAGCTCAAAATTTCACTGGATGTGTTGAAGACCAAGACCAACAAATGTGATGTGAAATGGTTTTTCTCCCATGTTGCGTTTAAGAGAAAACAGCAAATGCACGTTATAGGCCAAAATGCATTGAAAGCAATGAAAACAACAAAAGCGCATACTTTGTGTTATCTCCTCTTGTAGCAAACACAGGCAGCTCAAAATTTCACTGGATGTGTTTAAGACCAAGACCCACAAATGTGATGTGAAATGGTTTTTCTCCCATGTTGCGTTTAAGAGAAAACAGCAAATGCACGTTTTAGGCCAAAATGCATTGAAAGCAATGGAAACAACAAAAGCGCATACTTTGTGATATCTCCTCTTGTAGCAAACACAGACAGCTCAAAATTTCACTGGATGTGTTGAAGACCAAGACCCACAAATGTGATGTGAAATGGTTTTTCTCCCATGTTGCGTTTAAGAGAAAACAGCAAATGCACGTTTTAGGCCAAAATGCATTGAAAGCAATGGAAACAACAAAAGCGCAAACTTTGTGTTATCTCCTCTTGTAGCAAACACAGGCAGCTCAAAATTTCACTGGATGTGTTGAAGACCAAGACCAACAAATGTGATGTGAAATGGTTTTTCTCCCATGTTGCGTTTAAGAGAAAACAGCAATTGCTCGATTTAGTCAAAAATGCATTGAAAGCAATGGAAACAACAAAAGCGCATACTTTGTGTTATCTCCTCTTGTAGCAAACACAGACAGCTCAAAATTTCACTGGATGTGTTGAAGACCAAGACCCACAAATGTGATGTGAAATGGTTTTTCTCCCATGTTGCGTTAAAGAGAAAACAGCAATTGCACGTTTTAGGCCAAAATGCATTGAAAGCAATGGAAACAACAAAAGCGCATACTTTGTGTTATCTCCTCTTGTAGCAAACACAGGCAGCTCAAAATTTCACTGGATGTGTTGAAGACCAAGACCAACAAATGTGATGTGAAATGGTTTTTCTCCCATGTTGCGTTTAAGAGAAAACAGCAATTGCTCATTTTAGGCCAAAATGCATTGAAAGCAATGGAAACAACAAAAGCGCATACTTTGTGTTATCTCCTCTTGTAGCAAACACAGACAGCTCAAAATTTCACTGGATGTGTTGAAGACCAAGACCCACAAATGTGATGTGAAATGGTTTTTCTCCCATGTTGCGTTTAAGAGAAAACAGCAATTGCACGTTTTAGGTCAAAATGCTTTGAAAGCAATGGAAACAACAAAAGCGCATACTTTGTGTTATCTCCTCTTGTAGCAAACACAGACAGCTCAAAATTTCACTGGATGTGTTGAAGACCAAGACCCACAAATGTGATGTGAAATGGTTTTTCTCCCATGTTGCTTTTAAGAGAAAACAGCAAATGCACGTTTTAGGCCAAAATGCATTGAAAGCAAAGGAAACAACAAAAGTGCATACTTTGTGTTATCTCCTCTTGTAGCAAACACAGACAGCTCAAAATTTCACTGGATGTGTTGAAGACCAAGACCAACAAATGTGATGTGAAATGGTTTTTCTCCCATGTTGCGTTTAAGAGAAAACAGCAATTGCTCGTTTTAGGCAAAAATGCATTGAAAGCAATGGAACCAACAAAAGCGCATACTTTGTGTTATCTCCTCTTGTAGCAAACACAGACAGCTCAAAATTTCACTGGATGTGTTGAAGACCAAGACCCACAAATGTGATGTGAAATGGTTTTTCTCCCATGTTGCGTTAAAGAGAAAACAGCAATTGCACGTTTTAGGCCAAAATGCATTGAAAGCAATGGAAACAACAAAAGCGCATACTTTGTGTTATCTCCTCTTGTAGCAAACACAGGCAGCTCAAAATTTCACTGGATGTGTTGAAGACCAAGACCAACAAATGTGATGTGAAATGGTTTTTCTCCCATGTTGCGTTTAAGAGAAAACAGCAATTGCACGTTTTAGGCCAAAATGCATTGAAAGCAATGGAAACAACAAAAGCGCATACTTTGTGTTATCTCCTCTTGTAGCAAACACAGACAGCTCAAAATTTCACTGGATGTGTTGAAGACCAACACCAACAAATGTGATGTGAAATGGTTTTTCTCCCATGTTGCGTTTAAGAGAAAACAGCAAATGCACGTTTTAGGCCAAAATGCATTGAAAGCAATGAAAACAACAAAAGCGCATACTTTGTGTTATCTCCTCTTGTAGCAAACACAGGCAGCTCAAAATTTCACTGGATGTGTTTAAGACCAAGACCCACAAATGTGATGTGAAATGGTTTTTCTCCCATGTTGCGTTTAAGAGAAAACAGCAAATGCACGTTTTAGGCCAAAATGCATTGAAAGCAATGGAAACAACAAAAGCGCATACTTTGTGATATCTCCTCTTGTAGCAAACACAGACAGCTCAAAATTTCACTGGATATGTTGAAGACCAAGACCCACAAATGTGATGTGAAATGGTTTTAATCCCATGTTGCGTTTAAGAGAAAACAGCAAATGCACGTTTTAGGCCAAAATGCTTTGAAAGCAATGGAAACAACAAAAGCGCAAACTTTGTGTTATCTCCTCTTGTAGCAAACACAGACAGCTCAAAATTTCACTGGATGTGTTGAAGACCAAGACCCACAAATGTGATGTGAAATGGTTTTTCTCCCATGTTGCGTTAAAGAGAAAAAAGCAATTGCACGTTTTAGGCCAAAATGCATTGAAAGCAATGGAAACAACAAAAGCGCATACTTTGTGTTATCTCCTCTTGTAGCAAACACAGACAGCTCAAAATTTCACTGGATGTGTTGAAGACCAAGACCCAC
The DNA here is from genome assembly GCA_031769625.1 of Taudactylus pleione. Taxonomy (NCBI): domain Eukaryota; kingdom Metazoa; phylum Chordata; class Amphibia; order Anura; family Myobatrachidae; genus Taudactylus; species Taudactylus pleione. The sequence goes on from JAUIMM010003739.1 coordinate 26,912, forward strand.
AAATGTGATGTGAAATGGTTTTTCTCGCATGTTGCGTTAAAGAGAAAACAGCAATTGCACGTTTTAGGCCAAAATGCATTGAAAGCAATGGAAACAACAAAAGCGCATACTTTGTGTTATCTCCTCTTGTAGCAAACACAGGCAGCTCAAAATTTCACTGGATGTGTTGAAGACCAAGACCAACAAATGTGATGTGAAATGGTTTTTCTCCCATGTTGCGTTTAAGAGAAAACAGCAATTGCACGTTTTAGGCCAAAATGCATTGAAAGCAATGGAAACAACAAAAGCGCATACTTTGTGTTATCTCCTCTTGTAGCAAACACAGACAGCTCAAAATTTCACTGGATGTGTTGAAGACCAAGACCCACAAATGTGATGTGAAATGGTTTTTCTCCCATGTTGCGTTAAAGAGAAAACAGCAATTGCACGTTTTAGGCCAAAATGCATTGAAAGCAATGGAAACAACAAAAGCGCATACTTTGTTTTATCTCCTCTTGTAGCAAACACAGGCAGCTCAAAATTTCACAGGATGTGTTGAAGACCAAGACCAACAAATGTGATGTGAAATGGTTTTTCTCCCATGTTGCGTTTAAGAGAAAACAGCAATTGCACGTTTTAGGCCAAAATGCATTGAAAGCAATGGAAACAACAAAAGCGCATACTTTGTGTTATCTCCTCTTGTAGCAAACACAGACAGCTCAAAATTTCACTGGATGTGTTGAAGACCAAGACCAACAAATGTGATGTGAAATGGTTTTTCTCCCATGTTGCGTTTAAGAGAAAACAGCAAATGCACGTTTTAGGCCAAAATGCATTGAAAGCAATGAAAACAACAAAAGCGCATACTTTGTGTTATCTCCTCTTGTAGCAAACACAGGCAGCTCAAAATTTCACTGGATGTGTTGAAGACCAAGACCCACAAATGTGATGTGAAATGGTTTTTCTCCCATGTTGCGTTTAAGAGAAAACAGCAAATGCACGTTTTAGGCCAAAATGCATTGAAAGCAATGGAAACAACAAAAGCGCATACTTTGTGTTATCTCCTCTTGTAGCAAACACAGGCAGCTCAAAATTTCACTGGATGTGTTGAAGACCAAGACCAACAAATGTGATGTGAAATGGTTTTTCTCCCATGTTGCGTTTAAGAGAAAACAGCAATTGCTCGATTTAGGCAAAAATGCATTGAAAGCAATGGAAACAACAAAAGCGCATACTTTGTGTTATCTCCTCTTGTAGCAAACACAGACAGCTCAAAATTTCACTGGATGTGTTGAAGACCAAGACCCACAAATGTGATGTGAAATGGTTTTTCTCCCATGTTGCGTTAAAGAGAAAACTGCAATTGCACGTTTTAGGCCAAAATGCATTGAAAGCAATGGAAACAACAAAAGCGCATACTTTGTGTTATCTCCTCTTGTAGCAAACACAGGCAGCTCAAAATTTCACTGGATGTGTTGAAGACCAAGACCAACAAATGTGATGTGAAATGGTTTTTCTCCCATGTTGCGTTTAAGAGAAAACAACAATTGCACGTTTTAGGCCAAAATGCATTGAAAGCAATGGAAACAACAAAAGCGCATACTTTGTGTTATCTCCTCTTGTAGCAAACACAGACAGCTCAAAATTTCACTGGATGTGTTGAAGACCAAGACCAACAAATGTGATGTGAAATGGTTTTTCTCCCATGTTGCGTTTAAGAGAAGACAGCAAATGCACGTTTTAGGCCAAAATGCATTGAAAGCAATGAAAACAACAAAAGCGCATACTTTGTGTTATCTCCTCTTGTAGCAAACACAGGCAGCTCAAAATTTCACTGGATGTGTTTAAGACCAAGACCCACAAATGTGATGTGAAATGGTTTTTCTCCCATGTTGCGTTTAAGAGAAAACAGCAAATGCACGTTTTAGGCCAAAATGCATTGAAAGCAATGGAAACAACAAAAGCGCATACTTTGTGATATCTCCTCTTGTAGCAAACACAGACAGCTCAAAATTTCACTGGATGTGTTGAAGACCAAGACCCACAAATGTGATGTGAAATGGTTTTTCTCCCATGTTGCGTTTAAGAGAAAACAGCAAATGCAAGTTTTAGGCCAAAATGCATAGAAAGCAATGGAAACAACAAAAGTGCATACTTTGTGTTATCTCCTCTTGTAGCAAACACAGACAGCTCAAAATTTCACTGGATGTGTTGAAGACCAAGACCCACAAATGTGATGTGAAATGGTTTTTCTCCCATGTTGCGTTTAAGAGAAAACAGCAATTGCTCGTTTTAGGCCAAAATGCATTGAAAGCAATGGAAACAACAAAAGCGCATACTTTGTGTTATCTCCTCTTGTAGCAAACACAGACAGCTAAAAATTTCACTGGATGTGTTGAAGACCAAGACCCACAAATGTGATGTGAAATGGTTTTTCTCCCTTTTTGCGTTTAAGAGAAAACAGCAATTGCACGTTTTAGGCCAAAATGCTTTGAAAGCAATGGAAACAACAAAAGCGCATACTTTGTGTTATCTCCTCTTGTAGCAAACACAGACAGCTCAAAATTTCACTGGATGTGATGAAGACCAAGACCCACAAATGTGATGTGAAATGGTTTTTCTCCCATGTTGCGTTTAAGAGAAAACAGCAAATGCACGTTTTAGGCCAAAATGCATTGAAAGCAATGGAAACAACAAAAGTGCATACTTTGTGTTATCTCCTCTTGTAGCAAACACAGACAGCTCAAAATTTCACTGGATGTGTTGAAGACCAAGACCCACAAATGTGATGTGAAATGGTTTTTCTCCCATGTTGCGTTTAAGAGAAAACAGCAATTGCTCATTTTAGCCCAAAATGCATTGAAAGCAAAGGAAACAACAAAAGCGCATACTTTGTGTTATCTCCTCTTGTAGCAAACACAGGCAGCTCAAAATTTCACTGGATGTGTTGAAGACCAAGACCAACAAATGTGATGTGAAATGGTTTTTCTCCCAAGTTGCGTTTAAGAGAAAACAGCAAATGCACGTTTTAGGCCAAAATGCATTGAAAGCAATGGAAACAACAAAAGCGCATACGTTGTGTTATCTCCTCTTGTAGCAAACACAGACAGCTCAAAATTTCACTGGATGTGTTGAAGACCAAGACCCACAAATGTGATGTGAAATGGTTTTTCTCCCATGTTGCGTTTAAGAGAAAACAGCAATTGCTCGTTTTAGCCCAAAATGCATTGAAAGCAAAGGAAACAACAAAAGCGCATACTTTGTGTTATCTCCTCTTGTAGCAAACACAGGCAGCTCAAAATTTCACTGGATGTGTTGAAGACCAAGACCCACAAATGTGATGTGAAATGGTTTTTCTCCCATGTTGCGTTTAAGAGAAAACAGCAAATGCACCTTTTTAGGCCAAAATGCATTGAAAGCAATGGAAACAACAAAAGCGCATACTTTGTGTTATCTCCTCTTGTAGCAAACACAGGCAGCTCAAAATTTCACTGGATGTGTTGAAGACCAAGACCCACAAATGTGATGTGAAATGGTTTTTCTCCCATGTCGCATTTAAGAGAAAACAGCAAATGCACGTTTTAGGCCAAAATGCATTGAAAGCAATGGAAACAACAAAAGCGCATACTTTGTGTTATCTCCTCTTGTAGCAAACACAGACAGCTCAAAATTTCACTGGATGTGTTGAAGACCAAGACCCACAAATGTGATGTGAAATGGTTTTTCTCCCATGTTGCGTTTAAGAGAAAACAGCAATTGCATGTTTTAGTCCAAAATGCATTGAAAGCAATGGAAACAACAAAAGCGCATACTTTGTGTTATCTCCTCTTGAAGCAAACACAGGCAGCTCAAAATTTCACTGAATGTGTTGAAGACCAAGACCCACAAATGTGATGTGAAATGGTTTTTCTCCCATGTTGCGTTTAAGAGAAAACAGCAAATGCACGTTTTAGGCCAAAATGCATTGAAAGCAATGGAAACAACGAAAGTGCATACTTTGTGTTATCTCCTCTTGTAGCAAACACAGACAGCTCAAAATTTCACTGGATGTGTTGAAGACCAAGACCCACAAATGTGATGTGAAATGGTTTTTCTCCCATGTTGCGTTTAAGAGAAAACAGCAATTGCTCGTTTTAGGCCAAAATGCATTGAAAGCAATGGAAACAACAAAAGCGCATACTTTGTGTTATCTCCTCTTGTAGCAAACACAGACAGCTCAAAAATTCACTGGATGTGTTGAAGACCAAGACCCACAAATGTGATGTGAAATGGTTTTTCTCCCATGTTGCGTTTAAGAGAAAACAGCAAATGCACCTTTTTAGGCCAAAATGCATTGAAAGCAATGGAAACAACAAAAGCGCATACTTTGTGTTATCTCCTCTTGTAGCAAACACAGACAGCTCAAAATTTCACTGGATGTGTTGAAGACCAAGACCCACAAATGTGATGTGAAATGGTTTTACTCCCATGTTGCGTTTAAGAGAAAACAGCAATTGCTCGTTTTAGGCCAAAATGCTTTGAAAGCAATGGAACCAACAAAAGCGCATACTTTGTGTTATCTCCTCTTGTAGCAAACACAGATAGCTCAAAATTTCACTGGATGTGTTGAAGACCAAGACCCACAAATGTGATGTGAAATGGTTTTTCTCCCATGTTGAATTTAAGAGAAAACAGCAATTGCACGTTTTAGGCCAAAATGCATTGAAAGCAATGGAAACCACAAAAGCGCATACTTTGTGTTATCTCCTCTTGTAGCAAACACAGGCAGCTCAAAATTTCACTGGATGTGTTGAAGACCAAGACCAACAAATGTGATGTGAAATGGTTTTTCTCCCATGTTGCGTTTAAGAGAAAACAGCAAATGCAAGTTTTAGGCCAAAATGCATAGAAAGCAATGGAAACAACAAAAGTGCATACTTTGTGTTATCTCCTCTTGTAGCAAACACAGACAGCTCAAAATTTCACTGGATGTGTTGAAGACCAAGACCCACAAATGTGATGTGAAATGGTTTTTCTCCCATGTTGCGTTTAAGAGAAAACAGCAATTGCTCGTTTTAGGCCAAAATGCATTGAAAGCAATGGAAACAACAAAAGCGCATACTTTGTGTTATCTCCTCTTGTAGCAAACACAGACAGCTAAAAATTTCACTGGATGTGTTGAAGACCAAGACCCACAAATGTGATGTGAAATGGTTTTTCTCCCTTTTTGCGTTTAAGAGAAAACAGCAATTGCACGTTTTAGGCCAAAATGCTTTGAAAGCAATGGAAACAACAAAAGCGCATACTTTGTGTTATCTCCTCTTGTAGCAAACACAGACAGCTCAAAATTTCACTGGATGTGTTGAAGACCAAGACCCACAAATGTGATGTGAAATGGTTTTTCTCCCATGTTGCGTTTAAGAGAAAACAGCAAATGCACGTTTTAGGCCAAAATGCATTGAAAGCAATGGAAACAACAAAAGTGCATACTTTGTGTTATCTCCTCTTGTAGCAAACACAGACAGCTCAAAATTTCACTGGATGTGTTGAAGACCAAGACCAACAAATGTGATGTGAAATGGTTTTTCTCCCATGTTGCGTTTAAGAGAAAACAGCAATTGCTCGTTTTAGCCCAAAATGCATTGAAAGCAAAGGAAACAACAAAAGCGCATACTTTGTGTTATCTCCTCTTGTAGCAAACACAGGCAGCTCAAAATTTCACTAGATGTGTTGAAGACCAAGACCAACAAATGTGATGTGAAATGGTTTTTCTCCCAAGTTGCGTTTAAGAGAAAACAGCAAATGCACGTTTTAGGCCAAAATGCATTGAAAGCAATGGAAACAACAAAAGCGCATACGTTGTGTTATCTCCTCTTGTAGCAAACACAGACAGCTCAAAATTTCACTGGATGTGTTGAAGACCAAGACCCACAAATGTGATGTGAAATGGTTTTTCTCCCATGTTGCGTTTAAGAGAAAACAGCAATTTCTTCTTTTAGGCCAAAATGCATTGAAAACAATGGAAACAACAAAAGCGCAAACTTTGTGTTATCTCCTCTTGTAGCAAACACAGACAGCTCAAAATTTCACTGGATGTGTTGAAGACCAAGACCCACAAATGTGATGTGAAATGGTTTTTCTCCCATGTTGCGTTTAAGAGAAAACAGCAATTGCTCGTTTTAGGCCAAAATGCATTGAAAGCAATGGAAACAACAAAAGCGCATACTTTGTGTTATCTCCTCTTGTAGCAAACACAGACAGCTCAAAATTTCACTGGATGTGTTGAAGACCAAGACCCACAAATGTGATGTGAAATGGTTTTTCTCCCATGTTGCGTTTAAGAGAAAACAGCAATTGCTCGTTTTAGGCCAAAATGCATTGAAAGCAATGGAAACAACAAAAGCGCATACTTTGTGATATCTCCTCTTGTAGCAAACACAGACAGCTCAAAATTTCACTGGATGTGTTGAAGACCAAGACCCACAAATGCGATGTGAAATGGTTTTTCTCCCATGTTGCGTTAAAGAGAAAACAGCAATTGCACGTTTTAGGCCAAAATGCATTGAAAGCAATGGAAACAACAAAAGCGCATACTTTGTGTTATCTCCTCTTGTAGCAAACACAGGCAGCTCAAAATTTCACTGGATGTGTTGAAGACCAAGACCAACAAATGTGATGTGAAATGGTTTTTCTCCCATGTTGCGTTTAAGAGAAAACAGCAATTGCACGTTTTAGGCCAAAATGCATTGAAAGCAATGGAAACAACAAAAGCGCATACTTTGTGTTATCTCCTCTTGTAGCAAACACAGACAGCTCAAAATTTCACTGGATGTGTTGAAGACCAAGACCAACAAATTTGATGTGAAATGGTTTTTCTCCCATGTTGCGTTTAAGAGAAAACAGCAAATGCACGTTATAGGCCAAAATGCATTGAAAGCAATGAAAACAACAAAAGCGCATACTTTGTGTTATCTCCTCTTGTAGCAAACACAGGCAGCTCAAAATTTCACTGGATGTGTTTAAGACCAAGACCCACAAATGTGATGTGAAATGGTTTTTCTCCCATGTTGCGTTTAAGAGAAAACAGCAAATGCACGTTTTAGGCCAAAATGCATTGAAAGCAATGGAAACAACAAAAGCGCATACTTTGTGATATCTCCTCTTGTAGCAAACACAGACAGCTCAAAATTTCACTGGATGTGTTGAAGACCAAGACCCACAAATGTGATGTGAAATGGTTTTTCTCCCATGTTGCGTTTAAGAGAAAACAGCAAATGCACGTTTTAGGCCAAAATGCATTGAAAGCAATGGAAACAACAAAAGCGCAAACTTTGTGTTATCTCCTCTTGTAGCAAACACAGGCAGCTCAAAATTTCACTGGATGTGTTGAAGACCAAGACCAACAAATGTGATGTGAAATGGTTTTTCTCCCATGTTGCGTTTAAGAGAAAACAGCAATTGCTCGATTTAGTCAAAAATGCATTGAAAGCAATGGAAACAACAAAAGCGCATACTTTGTGTTATCTCCTCTTGTAGCAAACACAGACAGCTCAAAATTTCACTGGATGTGTTGAAGACCAAGACCCACAAATGTGATGTGAAATGGTTTTTCTCCCATGTTGCGTTAAAGAGAAAACAGCAATTGCACGTTTTAGGCCAAAATGCATTGAAAGCAATGGAAACAACAAAAGCGCATACTTTGTGTTATCTCCTCTTGTAGCAAACACAGGCAGCTCAAAATTTCACTGGATGTGTTGAAGACCAAGACCAACAAATGTGATGTGAAATGGTTTTTCTCCCATGTTGCGTTTAAGAGAAAACAGCAATTGCTCGTTTCAGGCCAAAATGCATTGAAAGCAATGGAAACAACAAAAGCGCATACTTTGTGTTATCTCCTCTTGTAGCAAACTCAGACAGCTCAAAATTTCACTGGATGTGTTGAAGACCAAGACCCACAAATGTGATGTGAAATGGTTTTTCTCCCATGTTGCGTTTAAGAGAAAACAGCAATTGCACGTTTTAGGTCAAAATGCTTTGAAAGCAATGGAAACAACAAAAGCGCATACTTTGTGTTATCTCCTCTTGTAGCAAACACAGACAGCTCAAAATTTCACTGGATGTGTTGAAGACCAAGACCCACAAATGTGATGTGAAATGGTTTTTCTCCCATGTTGCGTTTAAGAGAAAACAGCAAATGCACGTTTTAGGCCAAAATGCATTGAAAGCAAAGGAAACAACAAAAGTGCATACTTTGTGTTATCTCCTCTTGTAGCAAACACAGACAGCTCAAAATTTCACTGGATGTGTTGAAGACCAAGACCAACAAATGTGATGTGAAATGGTTTTTCTCCCATGTTGCGTTTAAGAGAAAACAGCAATTGCTCGTTTTAGGCAAAAATGCATTGAAAGCAATGGAACCAACAAAAGCGCATACTTTGTGTTATCTCCTCTTGTAGCAAACACAGACAGCTCAAAATTTCACTGGATGTGTTGAAGACCAAGACCCACAAATGTGATGTGAAATGGTTTTTCTCCCATGTTGCGTTAAAGAGAAAACAGCAATTGCACGTTTTAGGCCAAAATGCATTGAAAGCAATGGAAACAACAAAAGCGCATACTTTGTGTTATCTCCTCTTGTAGCAAACACAGGCAGCTCAAAATTTCACTGGATGTGTTGAAGACCAAGACCAACAAATGTGATGTGAAATGGTTTTTCTCCCATGTTGCGATTAAGAGAAAACAGCAATTGCACGTTTTAGGCCAAAATGCATTGAAAGCAATGGAAACAACAAAAGCGCATACTTTGTGTTATCTCCTCTTGTAGCAAACACAGACAGCTCAAAATTTCACTGGATGTGTTGAAGACCAACACCAACAAATGTGATGTGAAATGGTTTTTCTCCCATGTTGCGTTTAAGAGAAAACAGCAAATGCACGTTTTAGGCCAAAATGCATTGAAAGCAATGAAAACAACAAAAGCGCATACTTTGTGTTATCTCCTCTTGTAGCAAACACAGGCAGCTCAAAATTTCACTGGATGTGTTTAAGACCAAGACCCACAAATGTGATGTGAAATGGTTTTTCTCCCATGTTGCGTTTAAGAGAAAACAGCAAATGCACGTTTTAGGCCAAAATGCATTGAAAGCAATGGAAACAACAAAAGCGCATACTTTGTGATATCTCCTCTTGTAGCAAACACAGACAGCTCAAAATTTCACTGGATATGTTGAAGACCAAGACCCACAAATGTGATGTGAAATGGTTTTAATCCCATGTTGCGTTTAAGAGAAAACAGCAAATGCACGTTTTAGGCCAAAATGCTTTGAAAGCAATGGAAACAACAAAAGCGCAAACTTTGTGTTATCTCCTCTTGTAGCAAACACAGACAGCTCAAAATTTCACTGGATGTGTTGAAGACCAAGACCCACAAATGTGATGTGAAATGGTTTTTCTCCCATGTTGCGTTAAAGAGAAAACAGCAATTGCACGTTTTAGGCCAAAATGCATTGAAAGCAATGGAAACAACAAAAGCGCATACTTTGTGTTATCTCCTCTTGTAGCAAACACAGGCAGCTCAAAATTTCACTGGATGTGTTGAAGACCAAGACCAACAAATGTGATGTGAAATGGTTTTTCTCCCATGTTGCGTTTAAGAGAAAACAGCATATGCACGTTTTAGGCCAAAATGCATTGAAAGCAATGGAAACAACAAAAGCGCATACTTTGTGTTATCTCCTCTTGTAGCAAACACAGACAGCTCAAAATTTCACTGGATGTGTTGAAGACCAAGACCCACAAATGTGATGTGAAATGGTTTTTCTCCCATGTTGCGTTAAAGAGAAAACAGCAATTGCACTTTTTAGGCCAAAATGCATTGAAAGCAATGGAAACAACAAAAGCGCATACTTTGTGTTATCTCCTCTTGTAGCAAACACAGGCAGCTCAAAATTTCACTGGATGTGTTGAAGACCAAGACCAACAAATGTGATGTGAAATGGTTTTTCTCCCATGTTGCGTTTAAGAGAAAACAGCAATTGCACGTTTTAGGCCAAAATGCATTGAAAGCAATGGAAACAACAAAAGCGCATACTTTGTGTTATCTCCTCTTGTAGCAAACACAGACAGCTCAAAATTTCACTGGATGTGTTGAAGACCAAGACCCACAAATGTGATGTGAAATGGTTTTTCTCCCATGTTGCGTTAAAGAGAAAACAGCAATTGCACGTTTTAGGCCAAAATGCATTGAAAGCAATGGAAACAACAAAAGCGCATACTTTGTTTTATCTCCTCTTGTAGCAAACACAGGCAGCTCAAAATTTCACAGGATGTGTTGAAGACCAAGACCAACAAATGTGATGTGAAATGGTTTTTCTCCCATGTTGCGTTTAAGAGAAAACAGCAATTGCACGTTTTAGGCCAAAATGCATTGAAAGCAATGGAAACAACAAAAGCGCATACTTTGTGTTATCTCCTCTTGTAGCAAACACAGACAGCTCAAAATTTCACTGGATGTGTTGAAGACCAAGACCAACAAATGTGATGTGAAATGGTTTTTCTCCCATGTTGCGTTTAAGAGAAAACAGCAAATGCACGTTTTAGGCCAAAATGCATTGAAAGCAATGAAAACAACAAAAGCGCATACTTTGTGTTATCTCCTCTTGTAGCAAACACAGGCAGCTCAAAATTTCACTGGATGTGTTGAAGACCAAGACCCACAAATGTGATGTGAAATGGTTTTTCTCCCATGTTGCGTTTAAGAGAAAACAGCAAATGCACGTTTTAGGCCAAAATGCATTGAAAGCAATGGAAACAACAAAAGCGCAAACTTTGTGTTATCTCCTCTTGTAGCAAACACAGGCAGCTCAAAATTTCACTGGATGTGTTGAAGACCAAGACCAACAAATGTGATGTGAAATGGTTTTTCTCCCATGTTGCGTTTAAGAGAAAACAGCAATTGCTCGATTTAGGCAAAAATGCATTGAAAGCAATGGAAACAACAAAAGCACATACTTTGTGTTATCTCCTCTTGTAGCAAACACAGACAGCTCAAAATTTCACTGGATGTGTTGAAGACCAAGACCCACAAATGTGATGTGAAATGGTTTTTTCTCCCATGTTGCGTTAAAGAGAAAACAGCAATTGCACGTTTTAGGCCAAAATGCATTGAAAGCAATGGAAACAACAAAAGCGCATACTTTGTGTTATCTCCTCTTGTAGCAAACACAGGCAGCTCAAAATTTCACTGGATGTGTTGAAGACCAAGACCAACAAATGTGATGTGAAATGGTTTTTCTCCCATGTTGCGTTTAAGAGAAAACAACAATTGCACGTTTTAGGCCAAAATGCATTGAAAGCAATGGAAACAACAAAAGCGCATACTTTGTGTTATCTCCTCTTGTAGCAAACACAGACAGCTCAAAATTTCACTGGATGTGTTGAAGACCAAGACCAACAAATGTGATGTGAAATGGTTTTTCTCCCATGTTGCGTTTAAGAGAAGACAGCAAATGCACGTTTTAGGCCAAAATGCATTGAAAGCAATGAAAACAACAAAAGCGCATACTTTGTGTTATCTCCTCTTGTAGCAAACACAGGCAGCTCAAAATTTCACTGGATGTGTTTAAGACCAAGACCCACAAATGTGATGTGAAATGGTTTTTCTCCCATGTTGCGTTTAAGAGAAAACAGCAAATGCACGTTTTAGGCCAAAATGCATTGAAAGCAATGGAAACAACAAAAGCGCATACTTTGTGATATCTCCTCTTGTAGCAAACACAGACAGCTCAAAATTTCACTGGATGTGTTGAAGACCAAGACCCACAAATGTGATGTGAAATGGTTTTTCTCCCATGTTGCGTTTAAGAGAAAACAGCAAATGCAAGTTTTAGGCCAAAATGCATAGAAAGCAATGGAAACAACAAAAGTGCATACTTTGTGTTATCTCCTCTTGTAGCAAACACAGACAGCTCAAAATTTCACTGGATGTGTTGAAGACCAAGACCCACAAATGTGATGTGAAATGGTTTTTCTCCCATGTTGCGTTTAAGAGAAAACAGCAATTGCTCGTTTTAGGCCAAAATGCATTGAAAGCAATGGAAACAACAAAAGCGCATACTTTGTGTTATCTCCTCTTGTAGCAAACACAGACAGCTAAAAATTTCACTGGATGTGTTGAAGACCAAGACCCACAAATGTGATGTGAAATGGTTTTTCTCCCTTTTTGCGTTTAAGAGAAAACAGCAATTGCACGTTTTAGGCCAAAATGCTTTGAAAGCAATGGAAACAACAAAAGCGCATACTTTGTGTTATCTCCTCTTGTAGCAAACACAGACAGCTCAAAATTTCACTGGATGTGTTGAAGACCAAGACCCACAAATGTGATGTGAAATGGTTTTTCTCCCATGTTGCGTTTAAGAGAAAACAGCAAATGCACGTTTTAGGCCAAAATGCATTGAAAGCAATGGAAACAACAAAAGTGCATACTTTGTGTTATCTCCTCTTGTAGCAAACACAGACAGCTCAAAATTTCACTGGATGTGTTGAAGACCAAGACCCACAAATGTGATGTGAAATGGTTTTTCTCCCATGTTGCGTTTAAGAGAAAACAGCAATTGCTCGTTTTAGCCCAAAATGCATTGAAAGCAAAGG